>UXGC01002336.1:0-12291 GCA_900480045.1 Eurytoma adleriae
AAGTCATTCCGTTCAAAACTCTAGGAGAAAAATGGGATGAAAAATGTTACATTTATGTGACATATTTATACATTTTTTTATCCCATTTCTCTCCTAGAGTTTTGAACGGAATGACGTGAAATTGAAACCAGATTTTCCTTGCACCAATACGGAGGGCAACAAAGAGCGCTTTTTTCGAAAATTTGTTTTGATTTTGAGAAAACTATGAAAATACTGATGCCGGTACGGTAGATTCCTACCCCTGGGTTTCACATCCCCTTAAGCAATTGTATAATCAAATGCGTTTACGTGGAAATGTAACTTTCATGTTAGCCAATGAAAACTTACTAAAACATAATCAAATGGTCACACACTTCTGACACGATCAAGTAAATTGTAGATTTAATTTCTGTGCAATTCATTTCTTTGCTTAAATGTGCTTATAAAATGAATAAATATATGAGAATAAATATTTATATAAAAAAGATTTTTCATATTTTGTAAGCATTTATATTTAATTTTACTCAAAAATAGCATGACTTATCTAAGTTTAATTAATAATCGAAAAAAATCAATTCAAGTATCAGTAACGGGAAAATCGGGTCTTGATTCTTTATACATAAAGATATATAAAGCATAAAAAAACATAATGCGCCTGAAGCTCTCGAGTACTTATTTTGGTAAAATACGAAAATAGGATTTATGCTGACCTGACTTTAGGAGTGGCCCTCCACGAACCGTAATTATCGATCGATCCCTCATAGATCGATCTTTCCCCGCACTTCCTCCCCGTTATACACGTGTAGCCCTTAGCGGCATCTCCTCTTCATCCGAGCCGAAAGCGAAGGAACAAAAGTCGGTGCGCGTCAAGGTTCCGCGGTGCGGAAAAAACCGCAAGGGAGCGTAAAGGAGCCGATGCGCGCAGTCGAGAGCAAAGAAGATAAAGAGGGCGAAGGCGGCGGCGGGAAAACAAAAGCCGGGACCGGAATTTCGCTGTTTCGCCGGGGCCCACGGATGTGCAGCCAGTGGGAAACGCCGAACTCGATCCGTAATTTTCACGGGGCTCGAATGCTCGCTCGCCCGTGCGCCGCCCGGGCGTTTTGCCTTTGGCGCAATATGTCGAGAAGATTATCCGCGTAACTATTCGGCATCCCGCGCGCGGTCTCTCTCTGCCGCGCGGCTTTCACGGCTAAGGCGCTCGCCGCCGAACTCAACGACAAAGCCGGTTTTTGACGCGCGCCAAGATTTCACCCCGCGGGAGGCAAAGAGAGGGCTTAGCCGCTCCCGTTTTGCACGCGATTACGATTTTATTTATTTCCGAGCTGATTGTACCGTAATTTGTCGCTTGACCTTTCGAACTCTCATCAGCCATTCCAGCACGCCTGCGTTTGAAATTAATTCCTTCTAATCTTTAAAAATATTAAAGCAATAAGAAAACTTGAAAATCTGGAAGAAAGTTTTAAAAGTAAACACATTGCGCCGCGGTTGTGTTGTTAATTTGAAAGGAGCGAGACGGCGGACAGAAAAAACAAGGCAAGAAAAGCAGATAGCGAGAGGAGAATGATGGGACTGGGGAATAAACGGAGGGAGGAAAAATGAGATTCGAGTCGCTTTGTCAAGAAGGCAAATGCGACTAAACGGCTGTAATGTGGGACCGGAGAATCAAAATACAATTGTCCGCCGGGCTTTCGGGGACCGGTGCGGATCTGCGCTGCGGATCGGCTCCAGAGCCTCCGGAGCCTTCTGGTCGACCGGGGCCCCACTCCCCCTCCGACAAAAGCGATATGTTATTTTAGGGCGACGAAATTTCGCCGGGGCGCGCGACTCTATTTTTTCAACGGGGATGAGAGAACGCGGCCGGGCGGCGCACCAGCGAAAGTCGCTAAATCAAATCGCGCACGCTGGGCTGGACTTTGTTTTTTTCGAAAGAACCCTCGCGAGAGATTTTCAGTTCTCCATCGCTATTGACGTCTTAATCTATTTTTTTATAATTTCTTCGAATTTCTTTTTAGAAAAAAATGCCTAGAAATAATTTCCTAGAAACTGAGTTGTATCATTTTTGAATTGCAGTGTTCTTGAATAGAAACAATTTTTTAAATGGAATTTTAATAAACGTTTAGAAGAAAGTGTCAAAATGATTTTAAATAAACATTATTTAATAAAGGTTTAAATAAATTTGTGCATTATTAAATATATATTATATGATATACATTAATTATATTCTAAAACAGTTTAAGATGTAAAATTTTAATATAGTTACGGTCCTGCCCGAGATAATACGTTTTTACATCAGAATCTCTAAAGAAGATTCGCTCTTAACTCGGATTGTAGGTTTGCGCTGACAATAGTTTCTTGCAAGATCGATACAATGAGCTTCGTTCTCTAGAAAGAAACGGTGAGCATTACCCAAATGTAGCTCCAGCATTATGCAGTCGCATTAAAGGAAACGAGACTCGGTCCTGTTCGACTTCTCACACAAAGCTTCTTCGCCGGGGGTAGGTATACGCGCAATCTCCGCAGGCCGTAATCGCGTTCCGGGTTTCCTCGCGTCGACGCTAATTCGGCGGTCCCGCCGAGCCTGCGGCTAAAGGTTATATAATAAGCAAGGCTTGCACCTACGGGTGGTCCCGTTTTCCCTCCTCGCAGAAACACATTAGGCAAGCCGAGGGTTCGATCGATCGATAAGCAAAGCACTGCACTATTTCCTCGGCCGCTTCCTAAGACCGGAATTTAAGTCGCCGTGGGTTGAAGGGAAGAGCCTCGAAGGTCCTGGCTGGTGAAAGCGAAAACGCGCCGGCCGCGGCCTGCGCCAGGTACGGCCCTCGGCCGGCGCGGCGCGCTTTTTGTCCCGCTCCGCGCGCTATCTCGCCCGTGGCATCTGCGAGCAGTCGGCGTCGCCGTCGCCGCCGCAGCACCGTAATCCCCGGCAGTCGGCCCATTGACCGTGTTTGCGCCTTGTTTTACTGGTATTGCATTTAATGAGGTTCGACCGAAATCCTCGGACGGCGTGGCTCGCGTAATCCGGGGATGCGCCAGGACCTACGCCGTTGTTTGCCTTCCGGTCGCGGCGCAGCTCGAGCCTAACTCCTATACCTCGAGCTTCGGACTCTTGCGGCTGCCGCGAGCGCGACGATCTTTCTTTCTCACCTGACTTGCCTGTCGCATGAAGTTTTTTTTGCACTGCCGGGACTCCGGTTCGGCTCGGTGAACTAATAGCAATTTCTCGATGCAAATTGGATGTTCGGTTATTCCTATTTACATAAATACATATTCCCGATGCAGGGGCTTAGGCGAAATTTTTTATTGACAATTAGACCGGATTTTCAAGGACTTAAATATTCCAAGTTCAAAATTATTAATAATGGTGGGATCGTTGGAACATTATGTTAAACGTTATCGATTTTATTTTTTTATTCCCAAAAATCTGCATAATATATGAACGTCTTGGGAAAACATAAGAAAAAATGTTGAATTTATTGTAGGTCAATGTTCTACAACAACTACAACTACAATTTTTCTTAAGTATTTACATTTTTATCTTTTGAAATAATTATTTGAAAAACCGTTAAAAATAAAATACGTAAATAGAAGTTCCCAGAAAATGCAGCGTTGCACATTCTGAGGAAAGTATTAGTAACTCCATACGTTAGCTTAGCGATCTTGGCTCTCACAATTATTTGAAAAGGACTTTGTATCCATTTCCCACATTATACAAACTTTTAGGATCGGTAAAAAGAGAGAAAAAAGCTTATTTCGACCTCGTTTTCATTCATCGATCGAAAAGACCTTTCAGCGTCGACTCCAATATCTCGCGGGATCTCTCGCTATCTCATTTTTCCGCGCTGCCATTGTGTAAAAGGAAAAGATCACTTTTTCCAGGATTCCAGATTCTTGCCTGAATGAATGCCACTGACAATTAAGCCCAAGGGATACAATAAGGATCTAGGGAAAAAAGACAGTAAGTGAGCAAATCTGCGGATGATTTTTCATTGTTAATCGTTGCGATGTTTGACTTTATAGGCAGTTAGTCGATTTAAAAATCTTAAAAATAAATGTCTGTCGCATCAAATTAACATTTTTATCAATACTTCATTAGTGATCATATAGTTAAAGAATGTTATAAAATTATTTATAGAAAATAAAATAATTGTTTATTAAAAGTAAAGCTGAAAGGAGAGCGGTTTCTAAATCGGTATGCAAATGCAAAAAGGTTGCAGCGGGTGCTTGCGACGCGAAAAGCGTGTACTAGCGAAAAAGAGGGTGATAGTCGGGTGAAAGCGGAAAAGGCGTGCAGCGAGAGTCGAAGCGCAGTGCTAACCGTTGGTCCCCCTCTCGAATCCCTCAGAGTCAGTCAGAAGCCCCCGGCTTATCCTCCATTACGCGCGGGACTTTGTGCTCGGAGGCCCCCCCGGCACCGGGGGCCTTATTTCGAATTCTCCGGGCTTGACGGGACTTGCGGATCTCCATAGTGCGCGACCAGTCGTGCGTATGATAGCCCCACCGGATTACCGCGACTCTCGCTCATTGTGCAGAAACGCGCGCCTCCGGGCGTTCTTCCGCCTTCAAAAGAGCTGCCGAGTCCGATCGCGTGCACTCCGCACCCTCCCCTGCAGGAATGTCAACCTAATTTTGCAAAATCTCGCCGGCCGATCGCTACGTTGATCCGCTGTTGTTCCTGCCGGGTTGAATGCTGATGGGATTCTGAAGCAGAGCGAAAATCCGCGGTTTACTAGAACGCCCGCGACTTTTCTTTACTTCCTTTCCTGGTATACTTTTTAGATCTTGCGGCGAGTTTGAAAAGAAATTTTTCAAAAAATAATACGAAATATTAATTTAAATAATGAAATTTAGCGATTAAGGTGTTTTACAAAAAAGTATGTTTTAAAAAAAACTTGAATTTTTAAAATTTATTTTTGAAAATTTGGATAGATTTCCTTGATCAATTTTTGTAATAACAACATCTTTGACAAGTTTTTTTTATTAAAAGCTCAATGTTTTTAAGAAATGTTCAATTATTCTCGCTGTTCTTTCTATCCTTCGTCCCTTTATATTTTACTTAGCTCTCTTACAAGTAAACAATAATCGTATTTTGGAAGATTGAGTAACAATTAATGTATTTTCTTTTTTAAAACAACATATTTTGAGAAATTAAAACATTATTTTATCGAATGTTTTAATCTTGAAACTATTGCAATTAAAAAATATAAACATCTAATTGATTCGCACATGAATTTAAAATCTCAATTGAAGAAAGGGAAAAATAAGGTTCGAGACCGTTGGAACTCCTTTTGCAAGTAACTTTCTTGCGTGGACGTGCGACTGCGTTCTCGCGGGCCGAGTCGAGTCTCATCGAAGGAAGAAATTCCCACCGTCAAGGAGCCGCGAGCTAGAGCTACCCGTTTTTTTCTTCTTCTCCTCCAACAGCGTCTTGCTCGCGTTCTCGTTTCTCATTCACCTCGTAGCCGCGCTTCTTATTAACGAGGAGACTAGGTGAATGCCGGTAACCGGAGACCGGATGTCTCCGCCCAGGATGGATAGTCTGTCCCAAGAAAGCGCGAGTGAGAGGGAGCGAGGGAGAGACGCGGCAGCGAGAAGTTCACCTCCACAGCGTCCCAATGGCGAGGAGCAGTCTCTGATTTCTGATCCAAGCCGGCCGCGGCGCGTCGCTATGGCGGCTGCACTACTTGTCACCCTTGCGCGAACCGCCTCCTCGCCGCCTCTGCCCCTCACTTTCTTACTCTCCTCCGCTCGATTCTTAACGTTCTCAGACTTGTTTGCTACCGCCGAGGCTGGTTCCTTGCATCCAAACCTTTTATGCGGCCCGTTTGATTTTCAAAATTTCTTTTTAAATGTTACTGCTTTATTAAGGTATATTTCAAATTTTCTATAGACTTACTTGGCATACATTGTTTTTAATTTTCCAATTAGCTCTGACGGTTGCAAATATCTTTTTCAAAGTTGCTCAATTTTATACTTCACAAAAAATTAATTGTGGTCGAGCTGTCGTTAATTATACGATTTCGAGTAGAAAAATATTCAATTGAATGATTAAACAAAAATATAATTAATAATTGTTTAATTTAAAAAAAATATTTGCCTTCAAATTTTATTAATTGTTTATGATTTGATAGGTAAATTGTTGAGCACAGAATACTTTGAAATTTTGTAAATTGTGCCGAACGAAAATGTACGTTAAACTGGTAAGAAATTATGAAAAAATAAGAAAAAGGACTTCTATTTTGTGGGCAGCTCGCTCTGCCTCCGAGGCCGTCGTCGCCACCGTCTTGGCGGCCAAACGTCTTCGTACCGCCTCCCGGCGAGTCCCGTGCGAGCGAGTGTTCGTTAAGGGCGCGACTCGTTCGGGAATATTTTTTACGGCGTCACCTCATTCAAGCCGCGCCCGGCGACAACCGGCTGATTTTAATAACATTGAACATCCGGCCGACTAACGGACATTTAACGTGCTCCCGTATCACTTGGCGGGTAGTCGCGACGCGCCGACCGCTGACGCATCGTCGCGATTCCGCAGCTGCCCGAATTCGATATTTTTTTCCGATGGCTTTTTGTCTTCAGCACGCGCGCTCGCCCAAAAAATCCATGCGCAATAACGACAAAGTTTTTTTATACCTTCGCCGCGGCGGCATTCAACTTGGAAGAGGAGGAGCTGCGAGATGAGGCCGCGCGCATGCCGAAGAGGAAGCGGATGTGTTTGGGCTAAATAATGTCTCTCGAGGATCCTGCGGAATATTTTCGATGCAGTGATTTCAGGATGTAGGTTAAATTACTTACGTAAGTTCTTTTGAGAGTCTTCTACGAATCAACGATCTTACATTGATATGGAGATAAAATTTTACTGTGCATTATATAGTCACAATTCTTCAGTTAAAAAAAATTGATTTTATTTTAACCATTAAACGGGCTTAATAACCCATTGTATAGAAGTAAGTAAATGTAAAATAGATTTGCAAAAAATTCATCAATTTATTAATAATTTTATTATTAATGTTTTCATTTAATAATTGGCAATATATAGGAAATGCTAGGGGAAAGTGGGGCATAGCGGGCCATGGGGCAACGTAAACCTTTGGGTTATAATGGTCCACTCTTAAATATGTTGCATTTGCTGTGCAAAACATTTCTTAATCATTTTGAAAGAATATTATTATTAGGTTGTTGTATTAATGATATTTTCAAAGTGCTTTATTTTTAATGAAACTTGTTAAGAAATTTTGTTCACAGTAAATGTAATAGATTTAACACGGCGGCCCGCTATATGCCCCGAAGGTTCACATTGCCCGGTGACTAGCTATACCCTCCTGTCCCCGACTTATTACAAATAAAAGAATGAATTATGGAGTCAATATTATATCTCATCAGTACTTTAGTGTTAAGCCACTTGACTTTTGACCAGTGTATAAGTAATACGGGGCGGAGAAGTGAAAAGGTCGACGGTAGTTTAATTGACTTTTGACCAGTGTATAAGCAATACAGGGTGGAGATCTGAAAAGGTCGACGGTAGCTTCATTGACTTTTGACCAGTGTATAAGTAATACAGAGCGGAGATGTGAAACGGTCGACGGTAGCTTAATTGACTTTTGCAGGTATAAGATTGTAAACACCCAAAAGGTAGGTGTATTGTTTTTGCACGGGGACGATATATGGCGACGCTTATAACCTGCTGATCTGCTGGTACCTTGTAAATCGGTATCATAAATCTTATCCAATGACTCCCAGTTCATAAATTTCCTCTTCCAGTCAGTGCCGCTTTTGCAGTCAATTTTACTGCAAGACACAATGCAGCTGCTTTGTATTGAAACTGAAATGCTAAAACCTTATATTCTTTTCTGAAAATGTACTGATGTACTAAATATGTAATCGTGATATTACAAAGCCACGGGAAAACTGCGAATTAAAATTAAAGAAAGATAAGCGGCCAGTCAATTAATCATGGCTGACGTGCTCGATTAAAGGCTGATTTATGTGAAATAAATGAGAGAATAAAGGCGCTCTCTCTGGCAGAATATACATTTCGGGGCGCGCATTATGATCCGCCGAGGCAAACGAGATCATCATCTCCCACGAAATTCCCATGTCAAATGTGTAAGCGGAGCGGCGGCTGGGGGGGGAGGGGGGAGTTCTCATGCGAGCTCTCGAGCTCATCAGCGCGGCCGCGATAAAAGCGCCGATCGACGTGGAAGACTCTCTCTCGGCGCGCGCGATTCATCCCCCTCGGCGCGCAGGTATAGAGCGGCATATGCGCGCGCTTTCGCCGGAGCGCCTATACGACCATATGCTCGCGGGTTCCCAGGCGCGAGCCCGGCCGCGCGCCTACGCGCGTGCATCGATATTTTTTCGGCGAGGGCCCGCGGGGGTGCGCGGCAACAGGTTGGGCTGCATCTTGCGCGCTCGTTTGCACTGGGAATCGATTAGCGATGTCGAGCGGCTACCGGGACGAGTGGGGCTGTATCGCTGGCGGAAATCGATGCGGCACTTGGTGCATTTAGACTGGCGGACTCTTTTTTTTTCTATGGATTGTTCACAGGTTTCACGCGGGGTTTGTTAATCAAGCGTGAAATGTGTGCCGCAATTTCTATTACATGGGCCCGACGTTCTTTTCTTTTGCGTGGGAAGGACTTTTTATGATCGGGAAAAGTGAGTATATTTTTTTAATTATTATTTGAATTTCATATATATATTAATATTTTGTAATTACTTTTTAATTAATATTAACTGAATACAGAAAAAAGAATTATGCAAATTGTCATTTAAAATTGTTTAGAAAGAATAAATTATTTTATCAAATCTGTATTTCAAATCTGACTGTATAAAAGTAAAAATCAATATCATACGGTTCTTTACATCAACCTTTGTTATCTAGGGGTTATTATATAATTCAGGCATTCTACCGTAATAAAACTTATAAAACATGTAGTTTCTCTATTGAAATCTGGATATAAGTAGGTAACTATCATAAAAAATATTTAAAAATTATTTAACAAAAATATTATTATTAGAAAATATAAAAAAGTCACACATTTATACCAATGAAAGGAATTACTGGGATAACAAGGTCAGCGTGTTTATTTTCTGTGGGTACGGTGGAGCACAATTAATTATCTCAGTCCGTCATTGTGCGACACAAAAGCGAGCAACGGCAGCAGAAAAGAGCAAAGCGAATCAAGTCCGTCGTCGAAAGAAAGAGAAAGAGAGCGGGCGAGCAATCTTCCCCCCCGGATCAGCGAAAATCACAAAGTGAGCGCGACGCTCGTCTTGGCCCGTATAGGCGTGCCGCGCAGTCCGCGTCTCCTTCAGCGCACAAGGTGCACTTGGGGCGCATTACCTGTGCTCCCCTCGGGCCTGGAGTACCTCCCCCTCGCTCACACGCGCGCGCTGGACCCGCCGGAGGGGGGGAGGAAAAAAGCGCATCAGGCAAGGATGACGTAACTCGAAGCCCCGCCGCCCCCGTTCTGCCAGTGCCGCTGTCAGTCGGCCTTTGTGCCTTATCCTCTCACCCGCTCTCTGTGTACGCGCGCCGAAGGAATACGCCGAAGGAATACGCCGAAGGAGAAAAAGCGCGGAGGCCCGTATTTTTGGCCTCCTCCCAACGGGCTCGGGTTTCCTCCGCACCGCCAGCGCCGCCATTTTTTTCGCCGGCAGCCCCCAGAGCAAGGTGGATACACCGCCGCTCTGGCCTCCCTTTTCATCGGCGCTGCCATCTTCGTGGAGAGTCGCCTTTTGACGAAATGCTTCTTTGGGTAGTGCGCGCGCTCGCGTCATTCGATACGCGGCCGGGCGCGCGATTCCCGCCCTCCGCGACAATGCGCTTCCGGAGAAAGAGCCCCCGCCTCGGCGCTCCTTTCTTCGCGGCCGAGCCTAGGCGCGCGCCTTTTCTTCCACTCGCGGCCTCGAGGGCCTGGCCCGGCGGGAGGGTGGCCCGCGACGCGCAGGTACCTTTTTCGCCGCTAAGACCTGACGACGTCGGGCTCTTTCAATTGCACACAGTTGGACCTTGCGCGAGTTCGCGTACGCCTCCGAGGGGGGAGTACAGCACTTGCGAATGTTTTGCGAGCGGCCTTTGTGGCTGGGAACAATCGACGAGAGGTCTTTTAACAAACTCAACTAGATTTCTTCGAAGAAGTCAATTTTTTATAAAATTCTAGCCTGTTTTCAATTTTTTATTTTTCTGTTACACTGCACTTTTAGTAATTCGGCAAGTTTTACCCGTACAGTCACGCACTTATTACTGAAATTTGAGTCTTAATATCGTCACTTCTAACGAAGAAAAGCACAATCAAATCTGCCACGAGGAAAAGCCCTTTTCACATTTGGGACTTTCAAGTTTTTTTCATGGAAATCACGCAAAATCTGCCTTTCTTGAGGGGCTAACAACAGCGCAAATTTTCAAGAGGACGTTTATTAAAAGGCTTAGTAATAATTAAATTATTATTTATTTCAGCAACAGTATTCAATCTTGAATAATAAAAATATAAAACTTTAAGGCTTATCGTTCTTGATTATCACGGGCAATAAATGGTGAAAACCCGTAGCTAACCGAGTACCGTCATAACGTTTCGCGAAAAGCCCGTAACAGCCTGAAGCGCCGCAGTTGCTTCTTCCAACAGGAAAAAAGTATGCACAAGTTGTTGTGCACAAAACATTTTCCTACGGGTTCGCCATTCAGCAGGTCAACCTTCAACTCTTAATTGCTCTCATTCGGTTGACCAATGAGTGTTCCTTCGATAATTGTACGATGAAATACGGGTTCATCTGGGAATCCAGATTACGAGTCTTTTTCCCCTTTGATACTAGTCAATAATAGCGTCTCATCTTAGATCTAGGGCGACGTCCAGGCATTCGGGTTTCCCTGACCATGTATTTCGATCGATAACAATATCGCTAATGGTTAGGGTATGGGTACTGCATAAACCTTGATCTTAGTACATCTTAATACTCTTTTAGTACTGCTTGCACCTTGCGCTCATTAGTCGACTTAACCCGTAAAGGGTGCGGGGACGCGGCAGGCACAAGCAATTTGTAGGTACTCGGCATTTACCGCGCGCACTGCACTTGACCTGCGTTCAAAGAAACAATTAAGGCATTTTGGAGCAGAAGTCGCCTTTATGACCCCGGCGCTATGGAAGGAATTAGCAAGGTCGGAGGTACCGCTACCGCTGAGACAACGACCGTCATTGTTTTCCCTTAATTTGACACCTCCCATTCTTGCTCTGCCTCACTTCCAGAGTACCTTGCACAAGTTTTGTTTTTCTTGCGTTTTCATGCGGATGCCACTTGTTGTAGCGCCACAATAAAAATAATTTAATAAAGATGATTTGTTGTTTAGATGATGTTTTGTTTACTAACAAAATTATTATTCAGTCCAATGTATTATTAAGTTATTAATAGCAGTAGTAGGAAAATGAAATACAAACAATTATTTTGTTTTAATGCGTTAAGTTAACAGAACCGTAGTTATATATAGTATAATCGTAGTTATGCATAGTATAATCTTCGATTAAAAATAATACTTTGATTGTTTCATCTCATTTCAAGCGCTTTAGGAAATTTTGAAGACTTCATCTGTATATAGATAGATAATCGTATAAAGTTCTTATATGTCTAATGGTGCTAAACTTAGAACTTCAGTATCTTTTACCTTAATATATTGGTTGCGAAGAAACAAAAGTAGTTAATAAGTAAGAAAAATGAATTTTACATTGAAAAATAAAATTTCTCGTTATACAAAAAACTAACTGTTCAAACGATATTATAAACGATAACAAAATAGTCACCGCACAGTTTTACATTAATAAATTTACTTAAAATAACGGTTATATTTTAATTTTCAAGTTAATTTTGAATTAAATTCATTAATTTCGAATAAATAAAAATATTTATTTTAAATGTTATTGCACCTGAGAAGTTATTCAGGTGCATCATTTAAAATGGGACACCGTGTATAAAAACGCAAGCAGAAAAACTATATTTCTACGACGATATTTTAATTTTCTCATAACAATGAATATAAAGAAATTTAAATGAAAAATATTATTTTATTATTAAATTAAAAAAAGGAAAGGAAGCTACATGCCAATCTATTGGCAGCATTTTTTTCATTTATTTTATCTACTAGAGCACAAATTTATTATAAATAAAATTTAAATTATGTTAATTAACAAAAGTTAATTTTTTTTAATTGTGTTAATTAACATTAAATCTGGCATAGGAGACTATCCCGTACTTTATGCCAGACTTTAAAGTAAAAACTTATTTACTTTAAAGTAAACTTACTTTATCCCAGACTATAAAGTATGG
>UXGC01002337.1:0-12265 GCA_900480045.1 Eurytoma adleriae
TTCGAATCCCACTCATTAGAGCTCGAATTCTCACCGAAGACCGAGATCGAGGTACGTAGAGACAACAATGGGAATTCTGATACAGTATAGGAATCGAAATACCTATACTCCTTACCTTGAATCAGCAAGTTCGCGGATATATACATTTTTAAAAGGTACATTTTATTGCACCAAATACGTTAATAATGCCTCCCATTAATGCCTCTACTTTCGCCGGGACATCCAGAAGATTGATGAAGCCGACGGACTTGTAGAATTAAACGAACTCCATTTCCTAAACAATGCAAGGTACATTCATGAATTATTTGTAATAGTCTAAAATATTTTGTATGTGTAAATTATAGTCTGAACAAAAATTGCCATTTTAACTATTGATAATATAAAAGCTAATTATTAGATTTTCGAGGCAAATACGAATTCAGAAAGAACTAGCTTAAAGTTAATCTTTAAGAAAAGAATCATCAATTTTTCGAATTTAACCAATGTTTTAATAAAAAAAAAAGATTTGCGGCAAAAAGTCTACGCCACCTTTATTTAGAATTATAAAAATAAACTAAAACAAATTTGATACCTCATTTTTATAATTTGTTTACAATATTTCATCATAAACAATTTGATTTTATATTATAAATTTAAAAAAAATGTGCCCATAAATAAAATTAAAGAATAAATTAAATAGTGTACAACTGTACAGAAATACACCAACGGACCAGTAACTGACTAACGATTTTTTTTAAACATTAAAATATAATACGCTAAGTGTGATTTATGTTGTAATTATAAGAATGTAATATAATAACTTCTTTAGGTTATTTTTGATGAAATATAATTTGTTTATGATCTTTATCGTTTTGCAAATGTCGTAAATTGAATTTTCAAATATTGCAAAAAAATATAGTATTTAGAATCTGAATACAAACAAATTCATTTTGCAAACATTATTCAGTAACGAATTAAATATAACGTACAATAATTACCTCCAACACTTTTTGGATGTGATAAATCTTTGTCCTGCTGCCATTCAATATTTTGTATGACAATATTGCATATTATTATACTGCATTATTGTGCTGTAGATTACCTGAAAAATATTTTCAGTTATTAGTAAAATCATCGACAGTCTTAGTAATTTAAATACACAAAATATTTATAAAAAGTTTATTTTCAGAAGATAGGATTAAAAATCTTATAAAAAGGGAAACCACATTATACTAATCATTCCTGATTCTACTATTCTGGATTAATAAAATGTAAAACTACTATAAATATCTTACTTTAAAAATTAAATAAATTTAAGAATACTAATTGCTCTACTCAGGATAAATTAATTTATCAAAAATTCATAAAAGTTAATAAAAAAAAAGTAACTCTATTTTTCTATTTTGTTCTATTTATAGGTTTCAGACAATTAAATCTCAAAAATTATACAAGGATTCCAGGATATTTCGTTATAATCTCAGATTTAAGTCAAGTGCACACTTTAGTTTCTTGAGCTAATTTACTCGCTGCTCATAATTAATTAATATTGTTTAGTCCAATAAGATTCAAAAAAGATATTTATAGTAAAGTTTACCCAAATTCCAAAATATTTTGCTCATTTTAAATTCTGTACTTACGTGAATTTACTCTTGCAGTTTAAGGCAATCAACCATTGCTGAACTGATTGAAGCTGCAAAGTACAATGCCATCGCTGCATAGACTATCACCAACAGCAGTTGGTTGGAATCAGGTATTGTCCAATAGCAACCACAAAAGTATTCTTTATGCACATCTTGCGCTAAATCATATTTTATAGTATAAGTAGAATCATTGTTACATTTAGAAATATATAATTATAAAAACGAAACTGTTTCCGATAAAAAACTTTAACTATTTTAATTAATCTTAAGTACCGAAAGGATATGAATCTTTAAATAAAATTGTACATGAATATCTATGAAATATTACGTACACAATATGTAACATTATAAGAACATTTACAGTAAGTCGATACAAATAGTAAAGTATACTTACATCGATCCATGTGATCCATTTCAGGTTGCCGATCCATATCAAATACGATTGCCACTTGTCTACTAATTTGTTGCTTTTGTATGAAGAAATAAGGTACTTCGTTGGGTAAGGATACATTATTCTGAAAGCAAAGAAACACAAATTTATATTATTTATAAGACAAAAATATTTTATATCTAAAAAAAATTTAATTTGTTTTCAGTTATTTCAATTTTTCAACAAATTATTTATTTAAAAATTTAGTTATTTACTATAAAATATAATAAAATGTTGAAAATTTGAAAAAGGTCAGATGCGTGAAAAATCTTTTTTCAGCATATATATATGTACATATATACATATATACATATATGTATAGTTTCGCGATAGTGGTCTAATGTACTGTAATTGACAATATAAAATGTTCACTTTCGTTTATAATCACATTTATAAATACTTTCGACGAATTAGGTGTTGCTGTTTGCAATTATATTATGTAATCCTATGCTGCTCCTTGGGAGCCTATTGGGAGCCTTATACAAGAATATTAGCTATTCTACCTATCAAGGCCTTTTAAGTTAATACTAAAAACTTTCACTTTAGTCTCAAATGCACTCACACTATCAATTTAAGCAACTCTTACATAAAAAAGATAAACTTTTCGAAGTTACATGCCGCGATCCTCCACCGCGAGCTTACCGGTTTAACGGTTGCCGATGGAATGCCGCCATTTTGATAACTCGAACCACCCCTTTACCGACGCACGTCATGACGAGATTTTGAGCATTAAAACTTTATGCCCATTAGTCACGACCGAGTTGTTCGCGTTTTATATGCATAAAGCTATTATTATTCAAATGTAACGAAAAATTAGGTAACGTAATTCCGCGAGAAAGCGGGTGTCTATTGGAAGCCCATTGGGACTCTTGTACGCGAATATGAGCTACATTCTACCCATTAAGATTTCTCAAGTTAATTCCAAATCTTTTATTTTAGTCTTAGGGAGGTATGCACTATCAATTCAAGCACCTCTTACCCGAAAATGATTGATTTTGCGAAGTCACAAACTGCCAGCCTCCACCGCGATGTTACTACTTCAACGGTCGCCGATGGAATGCCAACATGGCCGATCGCGCTATAGATATACCCCTTTACCGAAATTCGTTGCGACGAATTTCGTGATTTTTAGAATTAAAATTTTACGTCTATTGCATTATTCATGAACAGGCACAACTTGTTAACGTTTTGTTCACATTTAATTGTTAGTATTAAAATGGAACGAACACTTACGGAACATAAATCTGCCAGAACACGGGCCGCCTATTGGGAGTCTTCTCAGAGTCTCGTACGCGACTATTTGTAATGCACATTTATAAAACTCGTAAATTCGTCTCGAAAACTTTATTCTAGCCACTTAAGATCATAACTACTATCAATTAAACGAACTTTTACTAACAAAATTATGCTTTCTCTAAGCGTGAAGTTGCAAGCTGCATCCGCGATGTGACTTCTTCAACGGTCGCTATTTGAATGCAGGTTCAAACCGCCAACTCGCGGTATCGATCGATAGCCGCCGCGAGGCAATTCCCGTTATTGAATTATTTTTGAAATTTTATCACTGTAGTATCTGTTATGACCCTACAGAACCGTTATAAATATTTTTAATGATTTAGATGCAATTATTCAAAAAAATTACGTAACGTAATTCCGAGGGAAGACGGGCTACTGGGATACAGAGCTGTCTATTTGGCGTCTATTGGGGGTCTTGTATGTGACTATTTGTATTGCAGAAAAATAAGAGACATAAATCTCACCCAATATTTTACGCTACTGCTTAAAAAAAATAAAAATAAAAATAAAAATTACAATTAAAAAAATATTATATTAAAATATTATTTTTTTTTAAATTTACTATTTATTGCTAATTGTAAGAGTGAAGATTAATGTAAGAAAGCTCACTTTTTCAAACCACTTCCGCGACGTTCCCCCTTCAATGGTCACGGCTTAACTACCATATATGCAATACATTTGTAAATTATATATAATTATATAAAATATATAGTATGTTAAATATAATGCAAGAAATGGCCACCTGCCCTTTGGATATCTATTGGGCGCCTTGTGTATGCAAATATTTTGCATTTTAAAAAATATCGATTTGTAAATTGTTACCGAAAACGGTGGTTTGTGGTTTAAATTTGTGAATGTAAACCATGTAAGCAATTTACTCAAAAGAAGGGATAATTAACGATTTTGTTCCAGTCTAAAATGATCACGTAATAAAATCATTTGATTAAATTACGTGATTTTCAAAAAATTACATAATTCTTTGTCCCAAATCTATACGTGATTTCAAAATTACGTGATTATTTTAGACCAGGGTTCAAATATTTTCATGAATTCAATGAAAATATGAATTTGTTATAAAAATAGTCTGTTTTTAAAATATTTGAATTAATTAATTTTAAAATATTTAATATGTACCTCTAAAAGTGCACCTTATTGTATAAAAAATTATTTGTATTTTTCATCTGTATTTTTCAAATTTTTGAATTCATTTTAATGTTAACATTTCTGTTAATCAAAGGTACCTCAAAAGATTTCTTTCCTCAAAATAAATATTGTGACATTATTCTATTGCATAGAAAGAAACTCTTTTAATAACATGATTTCCTATTAATTAGTATACATGGTATTAAATTTAGCAATACTTTGTAATATTTTTTAATAAGAAAGTAAAAAAGTATAAGTCGTTTTAATTCAGGATTAAAAACTGTTTGAATTCATAAACTTTTTTAATCAATCCTAAATGATAAGGGACAATTACAAATTATAAAAACCAAAACTATCAAAAGATATTCTAAGGCATAAGAAATAAAAATCGCGTAACTTAAAAGAAGCGAATTACTTTCCAAAATAATCGTTAAAAAAAAATATTTTATTTTAATTGATGATCTATTCCATTTAATAATCTATTTATGATTCAATGTATAATCAAAAAGGAAATTGAAATTTTCAGAAGATTTTCTCTCAAATACACCATTCCGTCTCTTGTCAAAACAAGCGCTTAAAAAGTTTCAAATGACTTCTTATAAGATCAAGAGAAAAGTTAAGCAACTAAGCTTGTCTAGCAGTCTTTCTTATTCAACAGTGAATAGAGTAACATCAGTGAACAGAACACGTTAATTCAACTTCATTAAATGTTTGATTTTTAATTTAACAAGGATTAAAACTTCCTTTTGAACGTTTTTTTTTTTGTTATAGCTAATGCAGAGAGGACGTTCAGATTCTGGAGATTAAATGACCATGAAAACCAATACATTTCTTTTTAAGTTGTTTGTCTTGCCATTTATCTCCTCCTAATTATTTACTTCAGCAATGGCAGCTAAATGATCGCATTTTTCACCCCTGTAAACTGTTCCCAATTTTATTATTAATCATATAGCTATACCTGTTGTGAATATTGCAGCTGGATAGTAGGCGTTAGATCATTTCTTCTAAACTCTGCATGTATAAATTCTAATCTGAAATGAATAAAGCACATCACTTAATCTATTGAAATTTAAAAATTAATTTAAATTTGTTAAATTTCATACACAGACATGTAATATTGTAAAAATTAGCTTACTTCTATCTCTAGCTTAACAGCGATTTCTTGACACTCTTGCGCCATTCCTGTAGAAATTTTTAGGCACCCAAGTGTGTTGACATACTGGAAGTCATTCTAAAAACCAAGGACTCTATGGATAGCATGTAAGGTAGCTGTTCCTGTACATAATTCATCCAATCCATGTTGATTATGCGTCTGTTGTATGGAGGCATAGACACCAGTAAATGTATAATATTTTTCTTTGGCTGCTTACATTTCTGAAGAGGATTCATTCTCAGCATTAGTTCAAACTGCTAAACAGTTGCTCTGAGGTTTGTATAGAGTCACATAATATTTTTGAATCTGTAAATTATTTTAAACGATCAGAGGAGGATATTTTTTAAAAAACTTAATCATATATTTATACTTGTATACCTTATTTCACGTACCTTTTACATAGTAGCTGTTAACAATGTTGAGAATGAGAATACACTTGATGATGCAGAAGATTTGCGAGATGTTCACGAAGCCTTTGATCTCACCAGTGATTTTAGTGTGGAAAATATGCCATCATCATTGGAAAAGTACGTAATGATCATCAGATTGCACAGGACTTGTAGATCTGTATAAAAAGTCAATACAATAATTATACACAATTTCATTATTATAAAATCTGAAAATGGTTTTAAATGGTTAGTAAAATTATTCGCAATAAAAAATTAACTTTTCAGACTCTAACGGGTGAAATATTCAAGTCATGAAGAAAGCACATCAGGCATTATTTCATGTCAGATTTGCTTATATACAATTAAAGTTATAAATTGAGTGCCACCGAATTTCTACAACTTTTTAATTAAAAGTAGTTGATCAAGTAACTTTTCACTCATAAAGAAGTATATACTACATTATATAATATTCGAACCATAAAACGGTCGCGATTCTTTCGGAACAGAGGTGCAGTCTTCTCCACGACATTGATTGCTGTCCCTTCTGCTGTCGCGCTTGAACCTATTCGCGAGTATGTTCAACTCTACAAAATAATGGTTTGCAATTTCACAATATACAATATATGTTTACCAACTTATAGGCAACTTTTATTAGAAAAATAGAAATACGTAGTTTTGATAGCCGTAAACGTGAATAGTCGGATCTCCTCCGCGATACGATGTGCCTTCGGCGGCAAGCATGGATTATGTCTAATATGCGAGTATCCGAATTTCTTTGTTTAGAAGCTTATATCAATTCTCACCATTACACATGGACTCAAATCAACTGCCGCGCTCCAATGTCGGACGCCGGACTCGGTTGCAGCCATCGCTGTGGGTAGATCCGAGCTTTTTCGGCCCCGGGGAAAGGTGCCATGCGGCATAAAGGGCGGCGTTACGCTTTCTGTCTCGCACGCACACTTACGCACACAAAGGCGTGGCCAAACACGACTAGTGACGACTGGCACTCTGGCAGCGACTGGCTAGTGGCTACTGAGGTGCATGCCTTTTGGGAAATGTCCTGGAATCGTCACGCCCGACAATCGGGCATCTTGACAAGTTTTATTATAGTTTGTTTCTGCAGTGCTATAGTTCATTCGCCATGAATCTTTGTTTCAGCGGTCGACATCAGGCTTCTGAGACTGGTCGGGTTGTTTTCTACTTACTTTAACTATGTAAGTATGCTAATAGACAATAGGATTGTTATTTAAGTTTTGTAAAACAAATAAATGTTTTTTATTAACGTGTTAACATTAGCCTCAATTTGAAATAGTTATCATACTTCAAATACTAGAATAGTCAAAATTGAATTGATACAAATAGACACTCCGTATAAAATAGAGTATAGAATTTCAAAATTTGCTTTCACTATTTCAATTATTGTTTATAATTTGACAAAGGAAATGTACTTCCCATTTTGGCGTTTGTAAGTTCAGAGTTAATTTTAAATAACTTCAATGTCTGTGTAACAAGTTATTTTATGAATTTTATTGTAATGCACAATAGTAATTACATATTTTCCTATTTCAGACAAATTTATCTCGAGGAGAATTTGCTAAATCTGCAAGGCAATTAAGGTTGCCGACCATGGATGGTATTCACATCCTTGTTAACATTAACAGTTACGCAAAGAACCTTGGTCCGGAACTTCATGGATTACTTGATATATTATGGAGAAATTCGTACATATGTGCTGAGCGCTTACTTTATTAGAGACCTCAGGTAAATTTACACTTATAAGAAATAATTTTCTTTATTTAATTTAAAAATTCTTTGTGTTGTTAATAAAATTAATGTACTCTGATTTCTGCTTTTTCCAGTTGGTAAGTCATACTGCCAAGCAGTTGTTCAACAACTACTGGCACCGGATGGTTCTCTCATCAGTAACATATTGGCAAAGGAAGGATGCATTTATTGGAGGCAGTTATACTATATTAGGCTACATGAAGAGATCTTGGCGTTGACGCTGACTTACTGCCAGTAGTCAGCACACTTGAATGCTCAAAAATGGCATTGTGCTCGAAGCAAGAGATAACAGCAAGAAATCGCCATTAGTCTAGGAAGAGACAGAGTATATAGTAAGCTGATTTTGAAAATATATTTAGAGCTATTTTACATTTAAAATGTAACGTTCTTGAATTTCAAAGTACTGAGCAAAATGCTTTGTTTATTTCAGCTTAAAAGTTGTATGTGCAAAGTTTGCAAGAAATAGTCGGACAAAAGCCCACTGTTCAACTGCAAAATGTTCAAAACAGGTAAAGAAATTTTCAATAATAAGAATGAAAACGATTGACAAGGGGTAAAAAATTCCAATTACTTGATAACTCTAAGCAGAAAATCAAAAGATTAATTCTAATAATTAAATGAGATGAAGTTTAATTGCTAAACTTTTTGTTGATGTTAAAACGACATCAATTTGAGCTTTTTTAATCGTTCATTTTAATAATAGACAAAATGACATCTTGAAGAGATGCTTCCCAAAATAATTATGTTGTAAATTAAAGTAATTTATGTTCTAAATTAAAATTATTTGATCTTCTTATCTATCTTATTAAAAATTATTTGTTCAATGTTGTTTTTAATGCTATGCAAAGAATTTCTTCTTATATAATATTTAAATTGAAGTCGGTCAATTTTTCTAAGTTTTGGTACAGGAGAAAATTCATTGAAACTCTCGAGATAAATGTAAAACACAGTTAATTTTTGGTACAAAATTTGACTAAACTATAAAAATTAATCTTATTTTGAGTAAGCAATGCCTGCACTGTTTAAAATCATTAATTTGAGACACTAAATACAATTTCAATTGAGAATTCAAGTATCGTTGATTCTCAAAAGGGCAAAAATACAGTAAGCGGTGTACCATTTTGTGCAATTATTTAACACAATTGCTTATTACAATTATACACGTAAAAAAATTTAAAAAAAAAAGCTTTGGTTGTGGGAACTAAAAATCTCGCAAATTCCAAAAACCATCCCAGGGCTGATTTCGTGGAAGGGAGATTATGAACCGCGGGCGCTGCGGCAGTTTCGCTGTGGCTGCCGAAGTGGATACATCGCGATTTAGTCCGGCAGCTATAGGCTTACAAAAATGTACGTAAGTACATGAAAACAAGTGAGAATTATTGTTATAAATTTTTCGTTTAGGGATTTCAAAATCAATTTATTTCGAATAAAAGCATTACATAAATTTACGGCACGAATTTACGACATTTTACTTAGTAGAACAGCACATAATTGTGTACAAGGCTCCCAATGGGCACCCAATGGGCAACGATCATTTTGTGCAATTATTTAGCATGATATAATTAAAATATCATAAGTACACAGTAGCATTACGTATTTAAAAAAAATCCACGCTTCCATTATGAGATCAGAAAAAATTTAAGAATCTCAATTCCGAGAATCGCCCCGAGACGGATTTCGCGGAAAGTAGAAGGGTGGCGCCTGCGGTGCTCGGCAGTCTTGCGGTGGCCGCCGAAGTGGTTACTTCGCGGAGTAGTCCGGCAGCTATAAATTTATAAAATTGTGCGTACTTCATGAAAAGCAGCGAGGATACTTATTGGATGTGGATTTAGAAGACAGATTAAAGTTTGCGGTGAGAATAAATAACTTCTTTTTACACAAAGAAATTCAGATATTCGTGAGTAGATAGAGCAAATTCACGCCGACTGCACGTCATATCGAGAAAGAGATTCACAGTTTAAGGCTTCCAAATTAACTTATTTTGAATAAAAGTTACATAAATTGATAGTTTGCATGCGCTGAAAGCATTAGAAAAATTTGGTATGTGAATTTTTATTAGTAGAGTTGCACATACGCGGCTTCCAATAGGCACCCCCAATGAGCAACCACCACTTTGTGTAATTATTTAACACGTCATAATTAATATACGTAGTTCTATATTTACGCAATATAGTACAAGTTAACATGTATGAAAAATCCACGCTTCGGTTCTGTAATCTGAAAAAAAAAATTTTAAATCTCAATTCCACGAATTAACCCGAAACGGATTTCGCGGAATCCGTCCCGGGGCCGCGAGCCCTGCAGTAACGCGTCAGTCTCGCAGCGGCCGGCGAAAAGGATACAACGTGCAGTAGTTCGGCAGCATATAGGCTCGCAAAATTGTGCACAATTCGTGAAAAGTAGGACAGATTAACGCTTATGGTGAGAGTAATTAACTAATTTTACACAAAAAAAATTCAGATAATCGGTTGCCAATGAATGTATGCATGCTGAATACATATAGCACATCGCGGATGAGATTTACCGCATGGGGCTCTTTCAAAATCTACTTATTGCGAATAAAAGTTGTAGAAGTTTATAGTTTACGACCGCTGAAAGCGTTAGTTGAATGTATAGTATGTATTTAGGAACACTTGTGTAGAGCAGAAGCACATATCCGCGTACTAAAGACTCCTAATAGGCACCCAATAGCCATTCAGTAGACAGTCGAGCTGCGAACGATGGGTGAACCATAGCGCGGAGTAGATTTACAAATGTAAAGTGTATTTAAGAATTCAAAAGACGTTTATTAATAGGTTTTACTTGAGAAAGAGACACATTCTTTTTTACCCTAGGTTTACTAGGCGCTTAATGTACCTCAAAATATACTTAAAATCTTAATTTATGTTAATATGGAGGGGGAGGGAAACATTCATATGTTGATCGTTGATCAAACAATCGAATTAGTGGACCACTTACATGAAGCTGCATAAATGTGTCTTGGGGTTTCTTTGTGACTAGAATTTGTTATCGATGGAAGCTATTCAAAAATTATATTATTGTTTTCTGTAGTAAATAACTGCTAGGTCATAAATATATTATACAAAGAAAGCGTAAAAAGAAAAAAGAAAATAAATTTTTTTAAATTTAAAAATTTTTAGTTTTATAAATAAATTTGAATAATTTTGTTAAATTTAAAAGAGGGTTAAAATTAGTCGATAGAGCAAATTGAAGCATCTTATGTGAGTTCTGTAATTCTGTAATTACATGAGTCAAGAAGTGAAGTAAAGGTAAATCGTACTTGCATATAGCATTCGATTGTCGTTGCTATTCAAAATGTCATCTTCATTAGTTCTTCATTAGTCACATATTTTTTGTTTACCTTACTGCAAAGTGATTAAGTTAGTGTATTCATGATGGTTGTTAACTATTTTATTACTCAAAATTACGTCATATCCCAGGGATTGTTGAATAACTATTCAGAGGTAGCATTGTGAATTGCAGCTTTAATTGGTTTTAAAAGATTGATTCACTTTTACTTCACTTATAGACACTTGTAAGTGCAAAATTCATATATGATCCTTTAATATATTTACATCATTGACTTTTCTTGGTGAATATTATTAATATGTTATCAATTATTATGTTTTTTTAATTATGATTAATTCATATATTCAAAGAATTTTTTGAATTTAATCTAAAATAGTTATTATATAGAAAATTTTTTTTATACTTGTCTTAATAAATCTGTCAATAAGTTTAGTAACAATTTAAAATATATTTCAGATTGTGAGGTGCATAACGGAATGCAGTACTTTGGCTTCTGTTTTGTGATCTGGCAGTTCCTGATAGCAGTTAAGGGAAGCAACAAATCTGTCACTGGTGACGATGGCATTCTGAATTGTAGCTACAATCGCATAATGAAGATTGATTCTTTTTCACATCACCTCTTGATACATGTAAGTACACAATTTGCATAAGATACTTTAACATGTATATCATCGACTAATTTTATGATTTTTGTTATACTGCTGTGCTTTAAAAATAAATATTTAAATATTTTAATATGTATTTATTAAAATATTTTTAAATTTCTATGTTGATAAAACTAAGAGTGATTTTAGTAACTTTTACAAATATTTTTCAGATTGTATAACCAGTGCTTAACAAAATATTGTGGCTTTTCTTAAGTGATTGAAACAGTCTAACTGGTTTTAGTTGGTACTATTCTGATTCTAGTCAACTATATGATTGTATTTCGCTAATTGATGTAAGTATTGTGTATTCAAGATACTTCAATGTTCGATAAAATGTGTATCGATATACTGAGATAATGTGTGAAATAAATTTTATTAAAGGGTGAAAAATCTGATCACTTGGTTGTCATTGCTGAGCAGAGCATCAAAAGGAGATGGCAGTTTAATAGCATTTCCACTACTAAATAATAAGTAAGAGAAAGAATTTAATAAAATGC
>UXGC01002338.1:0-12264 GCA_900480045.1 Eurytoma adleriae
CAAAACACAAAAAAAAAAAAAACCCTGCGATTTTATTCAATGATTTTTCTATGTTTAAGAAATTTGGAGGGTTTTAAAAAGAAAAAAATAATCAAGAAAGCCACCATTTTTAACGATTAGATTTGCAGAATTAGGTTATGTATTAATACCAAAAGTGATGCGAGAAAATTATGAAAAAAGAATGGTATACCGCGAAAGAACTCGCTGGATTGGTTGGTTTGCCTTCATCACCACAAGGTATCAACCTAATGGCTCGCAGGGAAGGTTGGGAGCAACGTCGAAAACGTGGAGTCCAAGGCAAAGCTGTTGAATATCATGTTAGTAGTCTGCCTGAAGATGTATTTAATGTATTATCACTAAATGATAACTCTATTGATTATCGAGGCAAAGGGAAACGACAAGATGCTTTTTTAATTTGGGTTGAAGCTTATAAACAACTAACAAAAAAAGAGCGTGAAAAAATTATTAAATTTATTTTACGGGAAGGATTGGAAAAGTTAATTGGTTATATCAATTGTTGTGAAGTGATATTAGTGGAAGAAGATCACTCTGGAACAGGATGAGCTGTTCCAGAGAAGTTTTATTACGAGAGGCGTTGAACGGAAATGCAAGCCAAGCTGATCAGAGCATCTTTATAAGATGTATCAGGTAAGATATCGAGAGCTTTAATCGCTTTATCGGCTTCCTCTCTAGCTCGGTCGCGGGTATATTCAAGAGAGCCACAGCGTTTCATGGTAATTAATATAGCACTAAGTAAATGGCGCCCATTACCTTTTTCTATTGAGTTACGAATAAGTGCGGATTCTTCTGCGGTGCCTTTTTTCATTGCATGAAGTAGAGGTAGTGTTAACTTTCCCTCATCTAAATCATCGCCGATATTTTTGCCAATAGTAGTACTATCCGCGTCATAATCCAAAAGATCATCAATCAGTTGGAAGGCAGTACCAAGATAACGACCATAATCTCGCAAGGCTTGCTGCTGGGTTTCATTAGCGCCTGATACGATCGCTGATGCATGTGTCGCTGCTTCAAATAGGCGTGCAGTTTTACTATATATTATTTGCATATAGGTACTTTCGGTGATGTCTGGATTATTACAATTGATTAATTGTGAAACTTCACCTTCTGCGATGACATTTGTTGCATCAGACATCAGTTTTAAAATAGGCATAGAATCAAGCTCTGTCATCATTTGAAATGAGCGGGTGTAAATGAAGTCTCCTACTAATACACTGGCAGCATTACCGAAAACAGCATTTGCAGTTTTTTTACCGCGCCTCAGGGTCGACTCATCAACAACATCATCATGTAGTAACGTTGCGGTATGAATAAATTCAATCAATGCTGCTACATTAATATGCTTTTTTCCTTCATAACCTAGTGCTCTTCCAACCAGAATAGCAATCATGGGCCGAATTTTTTTTCCGCCACCACTAATAATATAGTGACCTAGTTGATTAATGAGGTGGACATCTGAATTCAATTGATTCAAGATTGCTTTATTAACCGCTTCCATATCTTTTGCAGTTAGATTGATAATTGATTCTAAATTCATTTTATAAATTCTTTTATCAATTTGATTTTACCTAAACATAATATTTAGTCGTGTGGTCTTGTGCTGTTAATCTGTCACAGATTGTACTGTAAAATTAATTACAAATGAACGGCTACGGAATAAATACACTTTATAAAGTAGATTTTTTATTATTAGATTGAATTCTAGGCTTGTCTTCTGATGCTTTTTTGCGTAGAATTCGCGCCCTATTGTGAATATTTATAAAATGCACTCTGAAATCAAATATGCTAAGGGAGTGTGTTAAGCGGAGTTTATATGTACGCGGTTTTCCAAAGTGGTGGTAAACAACACCGAGTCAGCGAAGGCCAAACAGTTCGCCTGGAAAAGCTAGACATTGCGACAGGTGAAACTGTTGAGTTCGATCAAGTATTGATGATCGCCGACGGTGATGATATTAAAATCGGTGCTCCTGTCGTTGAAGGCATCAAAGTTAAAGCTGAAGTTATTGCGCATGGTCGCGGTGAGAAAATTAAAATTGTTAAATTTCGTCGCCGTAAACATAGCCGTAAACAACAGGGCCACCGTCAGTGGTTTACTGATGTTAAGATCACTGGTATTGCTTAAGAATTAGGAGAGCAGATTAATGGCACATAAAAAGGCTGGCGGCTCAACGCGTAATGGTCGCGATTCCGAAGCAAAACGCCTAGGTGTAAAACGTTTTGGTGGTGAGTCTGTGTTAGCAGGTAGCATTATTGTTCGTCAGCGTGGTACTAAATTCCATGCTGGTAGTAATGTTGGTTGTGGTCGCGATCATACCCTATTTGCATTGGCTGACGGAAAAGTTAAATTTGAAATTAAAGGACCAAAAAATCGTAAATATGTCAGTATCGAAGCTGAATAAGTTTTTTTGATCTTTAAATAGAGTTTAAAAAAGCCCTGCAAATTTGCAGGGCTTTTTATATTACCTTATGTGATACCATCTCTGGGTAAAACTACCATCTAGCGTATAATGTCTAGTATGCGGAGAAAAGATAATGAAATTTGTTGATGAAGCCAAAATATTAGTTATAGCTGGCGATGGTGGCAATGGCTGCGTTAGCTTCCGCCGTGAAAAATATATCCCTAAGGGCGGGCCTGATGGTGGAGATGGAGGAGATGGTGGAGATGTTTATCTGTTGGCTGATGAAAATCTTAATACGTTAATTGATTATCGGTTTGAAACCATCTTCCGAGCTGAACGGGGTCAGAATGGCCAAAGTCGTGATTGTACAGGTAAACGTGGTCAAGATAACACCATTAAAGTCCCGATTGGCACGCGGATACGTGATTTTTCAACCAGTGAAATCGTTGGTGATATGACTCGTCACGGGCAGCGTTTAATGGTTGCGAAAGGTGGATTTCATGGTTTAGGGAATACTCGATTTAAATCATCAGTCAACCGTGCTCCCCGTCAAAAAACCATGGGAACGAAAGGCGAAACAAGAGAATTGCTACTTGAATTGATGTTACTTGCTGATGTAGGCATGCTAGGTATGCCAAATGCAGGTAAATCGACTTTCATTCGCTCAGTTTCTGCAGCAAAACCTAAAGTTGCTGATTATCCATTTACTACTTTGGTACCGAGTTTGGGTGTAGTACGTATGGATAGTGAGCAAAGCTTTGTTATTGCAGATATTCCCGGTTTAATTGCGGGAGCAGCAGAAGGTGCTGGTCTTGGCATTCGTTTCTTAAAGCATTTAGAACGCTGCACGATACTTCTGCATCTTATTGATATTTGCCCTATTGATGGTTCTGATCCGGTTGAGAATGTCAAAATAATTGATGCTGAACTGGAAAAATATAGTGAAAAGTTATCTCAAAAACCGCGGTGGTTAGTGTTTAACAAAGTTGATCTTTTGACTACTGAAGAGGCAAATGATCGTGCAAAAGCTATTATTGAAACTTTAAAATGGCAAGATAAGTATTATCAGATTTCTGCGGTAAATCAGCTAGGCGTTAAAGCACTTTGTTGGGATATTATGACATTTATGCAAGCCCATCCGCAAAATATATCGCAAGATAATAGTACCGGAGCAGATAAAGCTGAATTTATGTGGGATGATTATCATAAAGAGCAACTATTTGATAATAAAACGGATATAGATGATGACGATTGGGATGAAGACGATGAAGAGGGAATCGACTTCATTTATAAACGTTAATTAATACGAATTATTTTTAGCGGGTATCGAGTAGATACCCTTTTGTTTTTTTAGTTATTACGATAAAGATCTTTGTAGAGATGGCCCTCAAAACGGACAAGTGGAATACGGCGACTATTATGTGCAGGTGGTAAGCTATAAGCTGAAATAAACTGTACGAAAGCGATACGCTGACCACTTTGTGTAGTAATGAAGCCGACGAGATTATATACTCCTTGCAAAGCACCGGTTTTAGCTGAGACCTTACCATTAACGCCGGCGTTGTCTAAGCCGCCACGATAACGTAGCGTGCCGTCATGGCCAGCTAAGGGTAACATAGCAATAAAGTTTAGTTGACCATCATGTTTAGCAATATATTGCAAAATAGACATCATAGCTGCTGGTGTAATTAAATTGTGACGAGATAGCCCTGAACCATCTACCATAATTGTATTAGCTAAGTTAATATTGGCTTTTTGTTTTAAAATCTGGCGGATAGCATCGGAGCCAGAAGACCAGGTGCCCGGGACACCATAATATTCACGGCCTATGGTTCTAAAGATCGCATCAGCTATCATATTGTCAGATTTTTTTAACATTATTGTTAGCAAATGATGTAATGGCTTAGATTTTGTTGTGGCCAAAATATTTCCTGCCATGGTAGGCAAGTGGCGCCGTTTAATATGCCCGGTGATCGCTATCTTGGCATCTGTCAGGCTATTTTTTATTATGGCTCCTGCATAGCTTGCGCCATTTTGAATGGCAAATGCTAATGGTAACGGTTCAGTGCGTTGAATTAAGCAACCAGTTAGTATATAACGGTTTAGTTCTCCTGGTATAACATCTAATGTACAATAACGTGCATCAGTAGAACCTTTTGCGAGCGTAATAACTTGGCTGAACATATTAATAGGATAAAAAGGGGCAGTATGGACATAAGCAATATCGCCAGGTTTCTGGCCACTTTGTAAAGTGACTGAGAAACAGTTTTTATCGATAATAGCGGCGCTTGGTGGCGCACTAAAACATTGTGTCATATCATTCCATACCCACCCAGGAGCCTTATCTTGGCCAGCGAAGACTGATATATCAATAATTAAATCGCCATCAACTTGTTCAATGCCTAGCTGCTTTAATTCAGCTACCATACTGCGAATTTGTTGGCGGGTTAAGGTTGGATCGCCCGTGAAGCGTACAACCAAATCACCTTTTAAACGATGACCGATAATTTTTCCTTCAGTTTCAAAATGGGTGACAAATTGATAATCGCTTCCTAACTGAAGCAATGCGGCTAATGCGGTAATAATTTTTTGAGTACTTGCAGGCAAAGCCATTTGTTGGCTATGGTAATCAATCAATGGAGTATCACTCCCCACCTTTTGCGTGATAAAAGCGAGATTTGTGCCTGCAGGCAGATAATTAATGTAAGTTTCAATTGGTGCTGATAGCGCCTGATTGAATATGAAAAGTAGGTTAAATAACCAATATGATCTTCCCATTTTTTTAAAAAAAGCCATAAGTGCGGTATCTAAAAGTAGACATAATACACATACTAAAGTGTAATGCAGAAAAAAGTAAACGGTGACCTAGCATTAAGTGTGAGTTAGAATGGTTAATTAAATGATAGAATAATAAAGTTGCAAATTAATAGTTAACAAGGTTTAACCCTTTTTTGTTTGCCTAGAATGTTGTTTTGTCAGAAGTGCTAATTTGCTTTAATGATAGAAAAATCAGGAAGATATTTAATTTTTTATTTAGGAAAGAATCAGAGGCATTTATTAATGAAACAGATTCCAATGACGGTACGTGGCGCAGAAAAGTTGCGTAAAGAGTTAGAATTTTTAAAGAATATCCGCCGTCCTGAAATTATTGCTGCTATTGCAGAAGCTCGTGAACATGGTGATTTGAAAGAAAATGCAGAATATCATGCAGCGCGTGAGCAGCAAGGGTTTTGCGAAGGGCGTATCCAAGAAATTGAGGCTAAATTGTCTCATGCGCAAGTTATTGATGTAACAAAAATGAAAAATGAAGGTCGTGTAATATTTGGTGCGACAGTCACGGTATTCAATGTAACGACAAATGAAGATCAGATTTATCGTATTGTGGGTGATGATGAAGCTGATATCAAAGAAAATCTCATTTCTGTTAATTCACCAATAGCTCGAGGGTTGATCGGTAAGACTATGGATGATGTGGCAGTCATCACTACCCCTGGCGGTGAAGTTGAATATGAAATTTTGAGAGTGGAATATATTTGATTTTCCTTTTATCTTAAAGCGTTATATTCTTGAGTTAATTTTAAAATAAAAGTAAAAGAGGCCAATATGGCCTTTTTTATCCTGAAATGAGATGGCATTTTTGTATAAATGTAAAAGACTTATTTAGGTAAAATGATCTTGTGTGTATCAGAAGGACGATAGAGTATCAAGATTTTACCAATAATTTGCACATTGGTAGCATCGGTTTCTCTAACAATAGCGTTTGCTATCAAATTTTTGGTATCTCGATCTTCACTCGCTATTTTGATTTTGATAAGTTCATGATATGACAGGGATTGTTCGATTTCAGCTAAAACACCTTCAGTTAAACCATTGTTACCTATCATTACAACAGGGTTTAGATGATGAGCAAGGCTTTTTAGATATTGTATTTGCTTTTTATTAAGAGTCATTGTTTTTTGCTTTAGTGGGATTGAAAACGGTACATTCTACCGCCATCTTTTAGTTATCACCATAAATTCTATAATTTTGGTATATCGAAAATGGCAAAGATAGATGTTATTTTATAAGTATAGTTGGAAAAACAATGGCTAATAAAAAGCGTTCAGCAAGCTCTAGTCGTTGGCTGCAGGAACATTTTAGCGATAAATACGTTCTTCAAGCACAAAAAAAAGGGTTTCGCTCACGTGCATGGTTTAAATTGGATGAGATCCAGCAGAGTGATAAAATATTTAAACCTGGTATGACCGTTGTTGATTTAGGTGCAGCGCCTGGAGGTTGGTCTCAATATGCAGTAAGTAAAGTTGGCCTGACGGGGCGGGTTATTGCATGTGATTTATTACTAATGGATCCCATCGTTGGTGTTGATTTCTTGCAAGGAGATTTTCGAGATGAGCAGATATTAAAGGCATTGCTTGAACGCGTTGGTGATAAAAAAGTCCAGGTTGTTATGTCGGATATGGCGCCCAATATGAGTGGGACACCTGCAGTCGATATTCCCCGCTCCATGTATCTGGTTGAGCTAGCATTGGATATGTGTCGTGATGTACTGGCTACCGGCGGAAGTTTTATTGTTAAAGTATTTCAGGGAGAAGGCTTTGATGAATATCTGAGGGAAATTCGCTCTCTATTTTTGAAAGTTAAAATTCGTAAACCAGATGCTTCGCGGTCACGTTCACGTGAAGTGTACATTGTAGCGACAGGACGCAAAATATAGTACCCTGTACGTTATTTATTTAACATAGTTGTAATGAAGAGGTTCATCCCTTGAGTGACATGGCGAAAAACCTGATTCTCTGGGTAGTCATTGCGGTAGTCCTGATGTCTCTATTCCAGAGTTTTGGTCCTAGCGATTCAAATAGTCGCAGGGTGGATTATTCTACCTTTATGAATGAGTTAACTCAGGATCAGATACGTGAAGTGCGGATTTCTGATCGTGAAATTAGTGTTAAGAAAACGGATAACAGTCGTTATACGACTTATATTCCAGTAAGAGAAGATCCAAGATTGTTGGATACTTTGCTTGAAAGGCATGTCACCGTCATTGGTGAACCACCTCAAGAGCAAAGTTTCTTAGCAACTATTTTCATTTCTTGGTTCCCAATGTTATTACTGATTGGGGTTTGGATCTTTTTTATGCGTCAGATGCAGGGAGGAGGTGGCAAAGGTGCTATGTCCTTTGGTAAGAGTAAGGCTCGCATGCTGACAGAAGATCAAATTAAAACCACTTTTGCTGATGTTGCCGGTTGTGATGAAGCAAAAGAAGAAGTGGGTGAGTTAGTTGAATATCTGCGTGAACCTGGACGTTTTCAAAAATTAGGTGGTAAAATTCCTAAGGGTATTTTGATGGTAGGACCACCGGGAACAGGTAAAACCTTATTGGCAAAAGCGATTGCTGGCGAAGCAAAGGTACCCTTTTTTACTATCTCCGGTTCAGATTTCGTCGAAATGTTCGTTGGTGTTGGTGCTTCTCGCGTTCGTGATATGTTTGAGCAAGCCAAGAAAGCAGCGCCTTGTATCATCTTTATTGACGAAATAGATGCTGTTGGTCGTCAACGTGGTGCAGGTTTGGGTGGAGGACACGATGAACGTGAACAGACTCTTAACCAAATGCTGGTAGAGATGGATGGATTTGAAGGTAATGAAGGTATTATCGTTATTGCTGCTACCAACCGTCCCGATGTGTTAGATCCGGCATTATTGCGTCCTGGACGTTTTGATCGGCAAGTTGTTGTCGGTCTACCTGATGTACGTGGTCGTGAACAGATTTTGAAAGTTCATATGCGCCGTGTACCGTTAGATCCTAGTGTTGATGCTTCAGTATTGGCACGAGGTACACCTGGTTTTTCTGGTGCTGATTTAGCTAATTTAGTTAATGAAGCCGCCCTTTTTGCGGCGCGCGGAAATAAGCGTGTTGTCACTATGGTGGAATTCGAAAAGGCAAAAGACAAGATCATGATGGGTGCTGAACGTCGCTCTATGGTCATGACAGAAGAACAAAAAGAATCTACTGCTTATCATGAGGCCGGTCATGCAATTATAGGACGTATTGTTCCAGAGCATGATCCTGTTCACAAAGTGACAATTATCCCGCGTGGTCGTGCGTTAGGTGTTACATTCTTCTTGCCAGAAGGTGATCAAATTAGTGCGAGTCGGCAAAAGCTAGAAAGTCAAATTTCTACCCTTTATGGTGGTAGGTTAGCGGAAGAAATTATTTACGGTTCAGAAAAGGTATCTACTGGCGCGTCAAACGATATTAAAGTAGCAACTAATCTTGCTCGTAACATGGTAACGCAATGGGGTTTTTCTGAGAAATTAGGACCATTGCTCTATGCCGAGGAAGAAGGTGAGGTTTTCCTAGGCCGTTCGGTTGCTAAAGCTAATCATATGTCAGACGAAACTGCGCGAGCAATTGATGAAGAGATCAAGGTAATTATTGATCGTAATTATAAACGAGCTCGTCAGATTTTGAATGATCATATGGATATTCTGCATGCGATGAAGGATGCATTAATGAAATATGAAACCATTGATGCACCTCAAATTGATGATTTAATGAACCGCCGTCCAGTCAGAAAACCAGCTGGCTGGGATGATAATGATAGTAGTAATTCTACTGCAACATCCTCATCACAAGGAGAGTCAGAAAAGAATATTTCTGCCTCTCAGGGTGAAGATAGTGTGGATGGAAATGATAATGGTAGTAACACAGAGAATCGTTAATGCACATTGTTTCTCTATGTGAAATGAATAAATAATTGAAACCCCAGGATAGCCTGGGGTTTTGTTTGGTTGAGTAAGGTGATTATGAAAATTACTGCCCGAAAAATAGAGCTTGATCTTAATCGTCCTATTGTCATGGGAATATTAAATGTTACTCCAGACTCTTTTTCTGATGGTGGTATATACAATCGTTACGACTATGCGCTCAAGCATGCAGCTAGTATGGTTGACCATGGCGCGACAATTATCGATATTGGTGGTGAATCGACCCGTCCGGGTGCTAGTGAAGTTAGTTTACAGCAAGAACTTGACCGGGTTATCCCAATAATTGAAGCCGTAACTGAACGTTTTGATGTTTGGGTTTCTGTTGATACATCTAAAGCTGTTGTCATGGCAGAGGCAGCCAGAGCAGGTGCGCATATTATTAATGATGTTCGGTCGTTACATGAGCCGGGTGCATTAGAAGCCGCAGCTGAAACAGGGTTACCTATCTGTATTATGCATATGTTAGGTCAACCTAAGACAATGCAACAAACACCTGATTATAAAAATGTGGTTGCAGAAGTAAAACAGTATTTATCCGATGAAATTGACCGCTCTGAAGCGGCGGGCATTGCGAAAAGTCGTTTGATTATTGATCCAGGTTTCGGTTTTGGTAAAAATTTGGCGCATAATTATCAATTATTAGCAAAATTGAATGAATTTCATGCTCTAGGAGTGCCGCTACTAGTTGGTATGTCGCGTAAAACTATGATCGGTGAATTATTAGATGTACCACTAGAGGAACGGCTTATTGGCGGTATCGCATGCGCTGTTATCGCAGCTATGCAGGGAGCACAGATTATTCGTGCGCATGATGTGAAAGAAACTGTACAGGCTATGAAGATTGTTCAAGCAACCCTTTCAGTAAAGGAAACAGATGATTATGAGTAAGCGCAAATATTTTGGCACCGATGGTATTCGTGGCAAAGTAGGAGAAAACCCAATTACCCCTGATTTTGTTTTGAAATTGGGTTGGGCAGCGGGTAAAGTTTTAGCGCGGCATGGTTCTCGTAAAATAATCATAGGTAAAGATACACGCATTTCAGGTTATATGTTGGAGTCATCTTTAGAAGCGGGTCTTGCAGCAGCTGGATTATCTGCTGCATTTACAGGTCCTATGCCCACGCCAGCAATTGCTTATTTAACACGCACATACCGTGCTGAGGCGGGTATAGTCATTTCTGCTTCTCATAACCCCTATTATGATAATGGTATTAAATTCTTTTCGATTGATGGAACTAAGTTACCTGATGACGTAGAAGAAGCAATAGAAGCTGAGATGGAGAAACCGCTTACTTGTGTAGAATCTGCCGAATTAGGACGAGCGAGTCGTATTGTTGATGCAGCCGGGCGTTATATAGAGTATTGCAAAGGGACGTTCCCCAGTGACCAAAGTCTAAGTGGATTAAAAATAGTTTTAGATTGTGCTAATGGTGCAACATATCACATAGCACCGAATGTTTTAACTGAGCTTGGTGCTGAAGTCGTCACAATTGGCTGTGAACCAAACGGTTTGAATATTAATCAGGACTGTGGGGCGACTGACGTTGCGCTGCTGCAAAAACATGTTGTAGCAGAAAAAGCAGATATTGGCCTTGCGTTTGATGGTGATGGTGATCGGCTAATAATGGTTGATCATCGGGGCAATAGGATAGATGGCGATCAAATTATTTATATTATTGCTCGGGATGCACTTCGACAAGGTCAATTGCATGGTGGTGTTGTTGGCACTTTAATGAGTAATATGGGATTAGAATTAGCCTTGCAACAGTTGGATATACCTTTTATCCGGGCAAAAGTCGGCGATCGCTATGTTCTGGAAAAATTACAAGAACAAGGATGGCGACTTGGTGCTGAAAATTCAGGCCACATTATTTTGTTAGATAAAACAACTACAGGTGATGGTATCATCGCTGGTTTACAAGTTCTAAGTGCGATGATACGTAATAAGACGAGCCTTTATGATCTTTGCCGAGAGGTAAAATTGATGCCTCAGGTATTGGTAAATGTGCGTTTTTCCGGTACCCATAATCCATTGGTTACAGAAGATGTTTTAAATGTGGTAAATCAAGTGGAAAATGAACTAGCAGGTAGAGGGCGGGTTCTATTGCGTAAATCAGGTACCGAGCCTTTAATTCGCATTATGGTGGAAGGTGAGAATGAAAAACAGGTGACTGCAATGGCTAATCGAATTGCTGAAGTGGTCAAGCAAGCAAAATAGATCATAATATTTTTAGAAAAAATCATATGGTTGTATAAGTATTGTGTTATTTTTCACCAGTTGTCTTCAGGTAACGATTTTTGTTGTTTTTTTCTACAAACAGGACAATGAGATAAAAATAATCTTGCTTGTCAGCTAAGCTTTAGTTAGTATTCAAAACCGCTCCTTAAAGTAACGACGTAAGGAGCAAACTGCAGTAGATAGGTTTTTCCAAACTTTATTGTCAAATAGGTAGTTAGCTATGTACATAACCCTTTTGGTTATCTTTTTATTAGTCTCAATTGCGCTGATTGGTATGGTCATGTTGCAACAAGGGAAAGGTGCTGATATGGGGGCTTCATTCGGTGCAGGCGCTTCTGCAACATTATTTGGTTCATCAGGATCAGGTAATTTTATGACGCGGATGACGGCTATCTTTGCAACATTGTTCTTTATTATCAGTTTAATTTTAGGGAATTTGACCTCCAATAAAAGTGTGACTGGGAGCAAATGGGAAAACATTGGTGAACCGGTTAAAGTTGAAAAACCAGCTGGAGTGCCTACAGCCCCTGCAGTACCAACAAGTGATATCCCTCATTAATTAAACAACAGTTCGTTTAGTGAGGCGGTTTTGTGAAAAAATTGTCTTTCTGGTGTGCCGAGGTGGTGAAATTGGTATACACGCTACCTTGAGGTGGTAGTGCCTACAAAACGGGCGTACGGGTTCAAGTCCCGTCCTCGGCACCATTTTAAAAGATAACTTGCGTTTCGCATATTATCAGCGTAAAATTTGCAAAGTTTTTCGAACGCGGGATGGAGCAGCTTGGTAGCTCGTCGGGCTCATAACCCGAAGGTCGTCGGTTCAAATCCGGCTCCCGCAACCAC
>UXGC01002339.1:0-12253 GCA_900480045.1 Eurytoma adleriae
CTCTCCAACCCAATCACAGCAAGGCTCGCCTCCAGCTTTGGCACAAATTGCCTTTCAGAAGAAATTAAACTCATTAACACAAACTTGTACTAAATTTGTTAAAGATATATCCTACTAATTACCTGGAAAATAGGTTTGATATGTGCCCAAGCTTTGGGGTTTCCTCCAGGCATCAACGAAGGCCCATACCTAGCTCCCTCTTCTCCTCCGCTCACTCCGCTTCCAACGAATAAAATGCCTTTGGCATCCAAATCTTTGGTTCTCCTTTCGGTGTCTTGATACTCCGAATTACCACCATCGATAATAATATCTCCGGCTTCCAGCAGTGGCACCAGCTTGTCGATGAAAGCATCCACCGCTGATCCAGCTACAATAACAGAAGGTGCGCTTGAACTCAAATTCTGTTTGTTTACATCTTTCTTAATTAAACGGTGTCCCACCTTTTACAAGCATCATGACTCGCCTGGGCTTCTTCAACTTGCTGACCATCTCCTCGAGGCTGTAAGCGCCTACGACCTTGGTGCCCTTCGCCTCGTTCTCGAGGAAGGCCTTCACCTTGTCGGTCGTGCGGTTGTACGCGCACACCACGAAGCCGTGGTCGTCCATGTTGAGGATCAGGTTCTGGCCCATCACGGCCAAGCCTATAAGGGCGATATCGGCGACTCTGCGAAAAACCGTGCGATCAGTGCAAGTGTAAGAAGTGAGGACGTGGATTACATCCGATACCTCTTTAAGGTTAAAAAAAAGGGGATAAAACGAAAAAAAAAACGATGACTCGACTGAACCACGCGTGCACACCCGGCAAAATCAACCCTTTCCTCCACGTAAATGAACGCAAATACGAGTATACTCACGGTGCGGCCATCCTGGTCGGTTGGTGCAACACCGGTTCCTGCACACACACAGCAACAAGTGGGGGAGTCTCGCGAGCCGAGCGACGAGTATGGGGTACCTTAGCTGAACGCCTCGGCGAGTTGAACTGGCGCGCGCGCGGCTCGCGAGGCGAGTCGGCCGCCCGGCCGCGCCGCATCAGCTGAGGACGACCTCGGCCAATCACGTGCACCTCCGCGCCACAGTCCAGCCGCGCTATCGGCCGCGTCACGGCCGGGCCGGATGATGGTGCACGCGCGGCCCGCGCGAAAAAACCACGCTCGTGTCGCAAAGTAGCCGCCTGCTCGCGTATGCACAATATACTCGTTGTACCTACAAGAGGGAGATAAGATGCCGAGCGGCGCAAATTGCGCAATACGCGTAATCAATGAGCAAGACGTTAGACTCGCGATATGCTTTTGAGCTCAAAGACGATGAGGTAGGTTATTTTGAATATTTTTTTAATTGTGGAAAATTTGTTTATTGATAAGGTTAAGGCCTATTAGATGCACGTTGATTTATACTTACATAATTAGTTATGAGTTAATTGTAAGCACACGTACTGGACAAGAAGTGATTAAGATCATGTGTGCAGATATTGATAGATATGGATATTAAAATTCGATATGCAATTCTGATTAATGGAGATAAAGCAGGCCAACGACTCCGTTTAAACAGAAATCCAAAATTAAAATGAGGAATAGTTGAATAGACAATAGATCCATTTGCACTCCTATTTTCGTTTCAACTCACTTAATTTCTTGATTCTTCATCTTTATTCAGTAAAATTTTAATGAAATCTAGGCGCATAAACAGCACTGCAGTTAAATCAACCAAACATCAAAAGCCAATAACCACAGCAGTAGTATTTTGCTCCAGTACATGCATACATGGAAGGGAAGTGAAAGAATGCAAACTTTAAAGTTCCAGCACAATGAATTCGCAAATTAGTCACCCCTAAGATGAAAAGTTGGTATAAAATATATGGAAAATGCAAATAATAAATAGTAAAATTAGTGCATTTATATTCACGCAGAATAAACGACGCAGGTATTGTACAATGATTTTATAATTTTTTTAATGTAAAATATAAAAAAGTATAATTTATACACAAATATAAAATATACTGCTAAAAGCTCCACACTTTAAACTTGATTTTCAAGAAATTGATTCGACAGTATGCTTAATCAAAGGAACAAGTTTTCAAATTATTTTGCACTATAAAAAAGCGGACATGCGCAACGCGGTTGCGCACTTGAAAAGCTCGCGCCAATTTTTAAATTTGATTGATCTGACGCGAACTATAGGGTATAAAGTGTATATTTGTACTAAACGTAATAATACGTAAATTACTCCAAAAACGTTACTATTTACAGAGACTCGCGGCCGGACCGTCGCAGGAGACGGATCACTCGTGGAGCGCTGAAAAGTGATTAACGGTTCAGAGGCTATTAAAATAAAGAAGACAAAGAAATTTATTAATTTATGCAAAAATAGACAAGAGAGTAGATTCAGAAGATAGGTTTGAGTAATAACTTCGAAGATATCGTAAGTAGAGAAAAAGGAAAATTGACAAGGCTGACATAACCTAATTCATCTCTGCAGTCGAAACAGGAAGGAGGATAGCCTTCGGGCTTATCCTCAATAAAGTTAAGAAAAATGGATTTTTCTCCTCAAACAAACTCTAATGTGTCAGATAAAATGGATCTTACAGTGGACGAAAACGAGGAGATAAACATTGCCCAAAAGAGGCAAAAAATGAACGAAGACTGCTCTCAAAAAAACAAAAAGGAAGAAGGTGTAGCCTCGCAAGATGATAACAGACAAAGCAATAAGAGAGAAACTAGTCTGCGACCTCCTTTCCCGTCGCTTCCAGTAGTAAAGGAATTTGATAAGGACGCAAGAGCGCCATACAAAATTATCGTACAGCCGTGCAGAACTGATTCTAGTCAGTATCAAGACTCAGAAAAGAGACCAAAACTCTTTCCTATTGACATAGGAAAAATATTAATTCCTATGTGTCCAGACGACAGTATAGAGGAAATTGTAAGTGCTGGTAGAAACAGGGTGGCTATAATCACCAAAAGAAAGGATGTAGCGAATGCTATCCTTAAATTAGACATGTTCAAAGATAATCAATGGTCAGCATTCATACCGTCCTCACAAGTATATAAAAAAGCTATTATAAGGAAAATTCCAATAGACATATCAGACCAAGACATTATGAAATATACAAAACTGTCATCTATTGTAGAAAATTACACATTAGTATCAGTATATAGGTATCATAGAATGGCTGAATTCAACAATGAAAAGAAGTATGTGCCCACTACCACAGTAATGATTATCTACAAGGGCCAAACACTGCCACAAAGTGCCTTCTTATTTAGAGTAAAATATGAAGTAGAAGCTTTCGTTCCTAAAGTAAAGCTGTGTACAAAATGTTATAGGTATGGTCACTTAGCATCCTTTTGCAAAGCAAAAGAAAGATGTTTAATATGCGGAGGAAAAGACCACCAAAAAGAAAAGTGTCCCAATGCAGAGGAAAATCCAATCTGTTTTAACTGCAAAGAAACAGGCCATTTACCAACAGACTATAAATGTAAAGCAAGAATTAAGGAACAAAAAATTATAGAAACAGCAGCTAAATCAAATTTACCCATTCAAGAAATCAAGTCACTCTATGCCCAAGAAAAATCTAGCAAGAAAAGGTTTCGATTCTCAGAATTTCCAGACCTACCCAACACTCAACCAGAAGACATATGGAACACCCAAGAGAGTATTACAGATACCCCCACTACCAGATCTCCAAGAAGAAGAATGCTATACTCCAGAATTTTGAAAAGTCAAGAAGATATAAATGACAGACTGAAGAACAACCAAAGTAATTCTCCCAAGACCTCACATATTTCAGATTACTCTCAAAAACATAAAGATCTTTTAATTTCTCCGAATGGAAATATTTTACAAATGAATTTTAACAACAATAACAACAATGAATCTCAAAAAACAGAAGATCAAGAGATTAGAGAAATATTAGAAGGGGAGAACCTAACATGGACTAACGATGGCCTAGTCATCGATCACCAAACAGTGCTTGCCTCAGCAGATTTTGCTAGCAACGTATTACTTAGTAATGACATTATTAAAAATAATATAATTCGCTATTTAAAAGACAAATATGAACAAAACGCTCAAAATTCTGCAATGGAACTGTCACAGTCTGAGGTCTAAACAATATGCGTTAAGAAATATTATAAATAAATACGATATAATCTTATTATCAGAAACTTGGCTAGATAATCTCACTAATATAAAATTTCAAAATTTTAGCATCATAAGGAAAGATAGAAAAACAGGATGTCATGGCGGCCTTGCCATAATTATTAGAAAAGACATACCTTTTGCACGGTATTATAACATTTTCCATAATGAAAACTCGATAGAAACCTTAGCTATAGAAATTAATTTAAACTTAAATTTTAATAATCATGCAAGTCAAGAAACTATTTTAATAATATCTCTATATAGGAAACCTAGTAACCTCACTCCCAGTCGGGATTGGGATGCTTTGTTTGAATCTACCAAAAATCATAAATATGTAATAATAGGAGGTGATTTTAACGCTCATCATATTATGTGGGGAGCAGATAGAAACTGTAGAATAGGAGAGCGACTATTCGAATCTTTAGAAGCTTATGATTATTCAATCCTTAATGATGGTACTCATACGTACCATAATACAACACAGTCAAATGATCCCGATCAACACGATAATTTATTAATTTCTTCCCCACTAGATTTGACCATAATTTCTAATAATCTACTAGATGGCTCATCCTGGAAAGTATTAGAAGACAGGCTTTACAGTGACCACTTTCCTATAGAGTACAGTTTTAATCTGCAAATAGAGAAAATTCCCTTCAACTCTACCCATAGAATAAAATACAAAAACATTAATTGGTCGCACTTCTCGTTTCTCATTGACAATTATCTCGAACAAAGTTCAGAAGAGTTAAAAAACTTAAATACAATACAAAGATACAACGCATTAGTTAACTTAGTTATATCAGTGATAAGATTACTAGATACAAAAGAAGTAAAACCAGACAACCAGCGGGAAAATTTTGAACTTCCCCGCCTCCAGGACCTGTCCGATTTCAAAACACCTAACCTTACAAAAGTGCTCAAAGCTAAAAAAACTAAGGCCCCCTGGTGGGACGAAAGCTGTACTGAATTAGTTAGAAATAGAAGGAAAGCATCGACAAACTTTTTGAAAAACCCAACATATGACAATTTAACAAATTTAAAGAAAGTAGAGAAAGAAACTAAGGCGCAACTAAGACAAATCAAAACTCAAAAATTCAGGACTTATGTTGAAGAAAAAATAAATATAAATACACAAACAAAAGCTCTATGGAATACAATCAGTTCCTTCAAAAATATCATAAAAAAAAGTGCTGATATCGTAGAAAATGATATAGAAGTCATACAGAATGCAAAAAAATTCATTTCAGAATACTGCAGTTCAGGCTCAACCCAAAATAGTACTACTGATATCCTTCAGAAACAAATACGTATTCCTGAAATAACTTACAACAATCAGTATTTGGAAGCTCCTATCACCATTAATGAATTAAATCTAGCTATAAATTCAGCTAACTCCAAATCCGCACCAGGGCTGGACCAAATCGACTACCTTATGTTAAAAAACACACCTGATTCTTTTAAGGATATGCTTCTGGAAATACTCAACGAGTTCTTCGAAAAAGGAGAAGGACATTCCTCCTGGAAAAATTACTTAGTTATTTTAATACCCAAGGAGTCGAAAACCAAATTCAGACCTATTGCACTAGCCTCCTGCATACTTAAAGTTACGGAAAGGATCCTATGCACTAGACTGCAACATTACATTGAAAGTAATAAAATGCTACCAGACGAACAAAACGGATTTCGTAAAATGAAATCATGCCTACATTCATTAGCTCAACAGATTTTAGACATACACATAGCCAATAACAAATGTCAATACACAATATGCATTATGATAGATATAAAGTCCGCATTTGACAACGTCGACCCAGAAATTATAAATAACATTTTAATAGATATAGGTATACCAGAAAAAGTAAGAAAACTAATACTCTATACAATGGTGGCAAGGAATCTTTACTTTAAAGTGGGTAACTCTTTAGAAGGTCCTTTCGTTAGAAGTTTAGGTGTAGCCCAAGGATCCACTCTAAGCCCTATCTTGTTTGATCTATACGTGAAAAAAATACCAAAAATAGCCCCCGCTAAAGTCTCCACCTCTCAATATGCGGATGATACTAGTTTTTATTACTCTTGCTATGACCTACAAGAAGGCATAAAACTCATGGAACTCACACTTCAAAAAGTAATAGAACATTTTAACTCTCTGAAACTAAAAATATCGCCGGAGAAAACTAAAATGATCATATTTTCCAAGCAAAACATTCCTACAGACATTTCTCTACAAATAAATAATGTTACTATTAAACCAGTTAAAGAAGTTAAAAATTTAGGAATGATTCTAGATTATAGACTCGATTGGAACAGCCAAGCCAAACATGTAATTAACAAAGCACTTAATTGGCTTAACATTATTAAAATGCTTAGGGGCACCTGGTGGGGAGGTCATCCTAACGTTCTAATAAGAATATATACTAGTCTGATAAGAGCCACAATGGAATATGGATTATTTTTAACGAATATCAAAGACTCTAAACTAAGAAATCAAATACAGAAAATCCAAAACCAGGCTATCAGACTAGCATTAGGTTACAGAATTTCCACGCCTATAAACGTATTACATGCTGAATCAACCCTGCCTTTTATAGAATCTCGATGTCAATTCTTATCAGACAATTTTGTTCTAAATCTATGCTCGCAAGAAAAGTCACCTGTCCTAGAGAAGATAAAAGAATTAATTCACGATATAAATATAAAAGACACACACAGAATAAAAAACAAATTAAAGTTAATAAACTCCTATGAAGATGTTACCCAACTGACAGCAAACAAAATACAAAAAAACAGCCACCCACTACCATATAATTACAAATACGAAAGTATAATTGATCCCAACGATATCGATACTAAAACTGGGATAGAATTACAAAAATCTCAAAATCCGCAAGAAAAATTCAATAGAATATTCAAAAGTGAAATAGAGACTTCTTTGATGATCTTCACAGACGCATCGAAGATTAAAGACAACAACTGGACTGGCATGGCCTTTTATATCCCTTCGTTAGAATATTCAGAATCTTTTAAAATCTTCCAGGAAGCATCCATTTTTACAGCAGAAGCTCTAGCCATCTTTCTAGCACTCTGGTACGTTAAAACCAAAAATTTTTCCAAAGTACATATTTTTACTGACTCAAAAAGTGTATTAGAAGCAATAAACAACTATAATCCTTCCAAAACAAAAAATGTTTCTCATGTAATTTTAGAAGTCAAAAATCTAATCTATCAATGCAAACGTAATACCAAGATCTCTTTAACCTGGATTCCATCACATAAAAACATAGAATACAATGAAAAAGTTGACTCTCTTGCAAAACTAGCATCTACTGACGGCACCAATATTATTTACTTCCTCCCGTACACAGATTTCAAAGAGTTAATAAGAAACAAGCATATAGAGAAACAGCAGAAACTTATTAAAGAACAGGGTTCGTTCAAGGGAAACCATTATTTTACAAATTTTTACAATGATAACAAACAGCCCTGGTTTAAAAGAAAAGAATACAACAGAAGACATATCGTCACTATTAACAGAATTAGATCGAATCATTACAACCTCGCTTATAGTTTGTACAGGAAAAACATGACCAATTCTCCAGCATGTCCGTGTGGGAATGAGAAGCAAGATATAGATCACGTCCTCTGGGAGTGCAATGCTTATGAAAGGGAAAGATATATATATCTACTTAAGTTGGAAAGGATATATGCAAAAAAGAAAAAAACGTTTATTAAATCTGTAGAAGAAATTTTTAAAGACCCAAACAAGGAAGCAGTGATTACAATGGAATTTTTGAAGAAAACAAAATTAAATATTTAAACTGATATCAACTAGCGCACTCGGTAGACAACTCCGAGAACTAACTTGAATGGTGGCGTAACGGAGTTGCAGTGCAACCCAAGGCCATTAAAACAAAAAGAAGAAGAAGAAGTTACTATTTACAAATTTTTACAAAAAATGTGATTGATTACTTAAATAAATATTCTGAACAATATTCAGAATTTTCCAAATTTAATTAGACTCGAGTCAATAACTCCATTCAATGGAGTGATGTTGAGGATAGTATATTGCACTTCATGATAAATGTAAATAATAATTTACAAGAAAATGTTTTAGTTGATGAAATTTCATTTACTTCAAGTTATGTTAAAAATAGACAGGTGAGTGGATCAAAGGTGAGTCGAAATGTTTCTTCTTTAATATGAAGTCCTTATCGACCTCTCTGAGTAAACAGGTCTAAAAATTGACACTGTAAGGCGCTAGTATAGAGGAATTATATTATATTTTGTTTGAATTATAAGAAAAAGGTATTTCGTGGTAGGGCGAGGGAAGCTGCCCCGCTTTAATAGTTCGGAAAGTTGGTAGCCAGAAGTAAATAATTCAGAGAGTACAGTGGACAGTACAGTGGAGAAAGTGGAAAGTGATTATGTAAATAGAGCGGTGTGATAAGCTGATAACGATTATAATTTAAAATTTTTATTTATAAACGTTTATTAGTGTATTAAAATATGCGTTGCAATCGTATGTTCCCAAAATTAAGCGTTTGTCTGGGACACAAATGATATAAGATAAAGAAAGAGCAAGAAGAGTGAATTGCTGCATATAGAATTTAATAAGATTGACGCGGAGCACTTCTATAAGTAAGTACTTCTACGAAATTAAGGAGGTTGTACCGTTCGGAGAAGTCAATTAATATTACAAATTTGATATTTTAATTACCATTTAGTTATTCTATAATAAAGCAACAGTTAATTTATTTTAAATAAAATAGAAATGGCATTCTGGGTTATGTCGCGTTCGAGTAGTGTCCTACGTACAACGTACCGTGTATGTAAACAGTGGATAATAGCGACATTGACTACTTCTGTACGGATACAACCTCCTTAATAAAAAAAAAAACATACAAGAACAATGCGACTGAAAGCTCTGACAAATAATTAACGATAATAAAATAATGAGTTTATCTCGTTATTTAATTATTCATTACACGGGCCTTTCAGCTGTTTAATTATTCATATTAGACAAAGATTTGCCCATTAGAATGAAAATATCAAAAGAACATAAATAAAACTGTAAAATTTTATTTTTTTTTGTTTTAGGTTTTTTGTTTCTAATTTATAATTATGCAAAATATACGTGCATATGGAAATCGACGAAGACGAGCGCGTTCTGCAGAATGCTTAGGACTTCGAAATGGCCGTCAAGGATATCCAACATTACATGCAGCTGCTGCAGACGGGAATTTGTTTATAGTGAGAAGACTCATTAATCAAGGATGCGATTTGGATGCTGTAATTCCTACGGGGTTGAACGCTGGTTCTACTGCTTTGCACATAGCAACTTTATCTAAACAGACGGAAGTAATTAAAGTCCTTCTACAGAAGGGTGCGGATTTTACTTTGGAGGATGCCAAAAACCGCACCCCCATGGACATTGCTCGTCAGCAATGTTCTGCTGAAATAATTAAATTAATTTTTGAAGCTTTTTGCGCCGCTTGTAGCAATGTAGACGAAGAAATTGAAAGAGTGTTCGTATCAAAGCAAATTCCTACTGGCTCTGATTTTACTTTCAGCGAAAGATTTTTGAGGAGCTTTCAACCCCTTCACTTTGCAATTAAATTTCAAATGACAGAGATCATAATGATTTTGCTCAGCACTAGGAATATTGACATCGAAGCGAGGGATCGTCATGGACTCACACCTCTCCACTGTTTCGTACATGAATTCTCAAAATGTAAAACTATAAGTTCGACTATTCTGGAAACATATGTTAAAGCTATTTCAGTTGCAATCATTCACTGTAGATGGGACCGAGTTACGGACAGGATTGCCCGCTTGTTCGTGGCTCGATATAAGGATATACAGAATCCCGTGGACCGTAACGGCAGACCGCCTATATTTTATTTATACAACAAATTTATATGTAGAAAGATGTTTGGTCGATATTTGTGTAGATTTAATCTGGGAAGAACAGGCTGGGCGCGCATGAACATAATTTCGCGACTGCTCCACTCGCGTGTGCTTTCCATCGACTTGCACGTTCCAGACAACGAGGGAAATACGATTTTGCACAAGATGGCGAATGCTCTGCATCCTTCCAATTGCAATCATTCGTTTGACGAAGCCCGAATAATCATCCCGAAATTTTTGGCCAGTGGAGGTGACATTAACGCGCAAAACAGCGACGGGTACACAGCTTTGCACTACAACAGCCGGAGATTCGATACGCATGTGTGCAGTGTCCTTCTGAATTACGGAGCGGACATAAACGCCTTAGATCCTACCGGCGCGACGCCGTACTCCATTGTCCGAAGGGTGAGACCGGTCACCCACGAGCACAGTCGACACCTGTTCTCGCACTTGAAGAAGCTCGTCGTCCTTGGTGTGCCGCTGAATACCGTCAATCAGGAGCTTTACGAACGCGACGATGGCGCGTTGCTGATGGCCGATGTCGAAAATCATTACTCGGAAGCGGCGCGGTACAGGGCGGAACTGAAGCGCATGAAGACCGAGTACATCGACAAGTACACCACCGTTTACGATATCATGCGCAAAAGTATCCACGACTTGGTTGTCCATACGCGCAACGAAGAATTGATGAAGAGAAAGTTCCGAGTGGTTTTTCCGATTTACGGATTCTTGGTGGCGAATAAGTTGGACAACGCCAAGAGAAGAGCGGATCCGGTCGAGCTTGTCAAGGAGTTATTGATAGCGAAGATTCCGTACCCTTTGCCGGAGCGTTGCTTGCACGAAATTTTATCGTATTTCAGTATTGATGAATTGAAATCTTTAATCCAAAATAAAGAGAAATTAAATGAAATTTTTAATTAAAGACAAATAAAGAGACGTAAAATGAAATTTTTAATCAAAGACAAATAAAGAGAAATAAGATGAAATTATTAATCAAATGTGTATAATGAAATAAAATGAAAATTTTAATCAAAGATGTATAATGAAATAAAATGAAAATTTTAATCAAAGATGTATATTGAAATAAAATGAAAATTTTAATCAAAGACGAATAAAGAGACATGAAATGAAATATCCATGAGTCTTACTAAATATTTCCTTTCCTTGTTTAACATGCGAAATAATGTTAGGAGAAATTACGACCGCAGGCGTCGATACTGTGCGATCGGATGGGCGGGTCGTGCCTGGAGTGGGGGAAGTTAGAACAATGCTAATTGCTAGCACTGCAGGAGTCTGTGCTTAAGACTTAGCGCAGGTAATAACAATCGAGCTAGAGCTAACTCCTCCCACTCCAAACACGATCCAACTGGTCAGTGCCGATGCTAGTGCAGGCGTGTTTTCTCCTTAAAAGTTGCAAAAATTGCTAATGTCCTCACAGGCTGACATAGTTAGAAAAATTCCAAGCTTTTTGTAAAATCTTTCTAAAGCTGCGTAGTAAAATTTGTTAGATTTCTGTTAAATTTTCAAAGAAACGCATATTACGTCAGTCGGATAAGAATGTTTAGTACATGGTAGAATCGTGCACATTATTCGTGCACATTATTTTCGTGCACATCGTTTCTGGACATTATTCTTTAATAAATGTGCACAAAAATAGTTTTGTGCACATTTCTTAAAGAGTAGTGCCCGAAAACAATGTGCACAAAAATAATGTGCACGAAAATAATGAGCACGAATAATGTGCACGAATTAGTACGTGCACGATTCTACCGTGCACTAGGCATTCTTAGCCCAATTTTTATTAGAAATTTTTACAAGTAATTATTAATTTGTAACATGAACAAACGTCAAGACTTCAGATGTCTGCGCGCGGGGAATTCCCTTACCTGTACTTACGGTCTCCAGCAATTACAAAATAATTCTGTGCGCCTTGCTAATCCGCTTGACGGGGCGGGCTAGCCGAGGCCGGCTCCATACCTGGATTGCATACCTACTTACTTCAATTTTTCTTACCTACAAGTAGACCCTTAATTGCTATTAGGCTAGGTAGAACCCCTCGGACCCTCACCCAGCAGAAGCACTCGGACTCGGAGCATTTGTGTCTCGACTCACATCAGTCAGTCGCCGAGCTGCGTCGAGTGCGGTTCAGGTGCAGTCGAAGTTCAACCGGCCTACGGTTGACATCGGACTGTCCCAGTGGCCAGCATAA
>UXGC01002340.1:0-12241 GCA_900480045.1 Eurytoma adleriae
CAGGCACACTTCGGGATCTGGTGCCAAAATATTAAGATTTTAAATTGACTCGAATGCTCGTTAATTTAATACAATTTGCCGTTTGATTCTCCGAGGATATTCTATATATATATATGAGAAATAAGAGGGAATAAGGGGGAATAAGAGGGAATAAGCCTGTTATTCGCTCCTATTCCCCCTTATTTAGTGTGCGGGGGCCCATATATACGAGGAATAAGAAGGAATAAGCGACTTATTCCTTCTTATTCCTCGTATATATAGATATACAACCAATGTATTTTAATTGTTCCTGTTCCTGCTGTTCTTTTTGCCTGCAAAGGGCTAAGAGAAAGTTGCACTTTTTCCCGAACATATCGAGCGACCCTTATTTTACGATGTTCGAGATACCATAAATATTTTCCTCCAAAAGCACACGCGCGTTACGCTGCCGGCCGTCGCAGACTTATGACGATGTCGCTAGGCTGAATGCCTTCATTGTGTTAGTTTTCTCCCTCTTCTTTGTGTAGTACGCCAACCCGTGAGTCCAGCGGAACAAGCCCCAAATCTTCGCGATATAAGGCAGTCCGAGCTCGATCGCTTGCCGAGCAACATCTCCGTATTTTTACATTTTTCAATGTATTACAAGGACATTTGAAGTATAATTTTGTTAATTTTGTTTAAACACGTTTAATAACACAGCGGTGTGTCGATCGGTGCTAGCACTGCAAGAGACACGTCGATTTTTTACGCAAAAGACGTAGATCGACTGATCATTCAATACAACGAGGGTGGCGTGTATCTTTGTATAGTGGTTCCTGCTTTGTTTTCATTTATATATCGTTACGATATAACAGATTGACATAAAATGGGGGACGTTGAAATTGTCTTTGTTAATGTGGAGACCACTGGATTCGGAAATGAAGCCCAAATAATTCAGGTTTGTCAAAGTTTGCTTAATTAGTTTTTTTTGTTCACTTTCAATTAAAAAACTTTAGGGATTCGCATAGAAACGAGAAAAAAATAAACGTACGAATTCAAGGAATTGGACAATGTTTGTGTTGTATGCTTGTGATATGTGCTACCCACACTCCTCTGTTTCTAAATATTGAGAGTCGAGTCTCTTTTATGCCTATTTCATGAATTTTTTGCTGGGTGAATCCGATGCAAAACATTGAACTAATTGTCCAATTTATAAAGAGAATCTTAAAACTGTAAGAAGTGAACATTTATTGTTACTTATTTAAGTTTGTTAAATAAAAGTTTCCATTGTTTAATATTTTGCATCGATTTACTATTACTTATTGTACTACAATAAAAGTAGCGCTTTACAATCAAAAATTAACTATTGACCTATTCTGCATATCCTTAAGTACTAATGACATGTTATATTGCTATCATGTGAAAGAAACCCTTGCTTGTAGTTTATGTAAATGTGTATTTGATTTAATAGTGTATTAGTGTATTTCATTTAATGGTCTGTCTATTCGCACCAAATCCACGTATTTTACATGGATTTGCGTGGATATAGGACAGCTAAAGAAAGACATTCTCCCTCAATATTCATGTATATCCACGTATTTATGCGGATAAACATGGAAAGTGTATTAATTTAAGACCATGCATAAACAAAATATAAGATTTTTTCATTTTTTCTATTCAACCAAACTTTTTTATTTTTAGATAGCAGCTTGCACTTTTGATACATCATTTAGTGTTTACATTACTCCAACTATACCTGTACATCCAAAGGCAACTGAGATTAACGGATTTAAATTACGTTACAATAAACTGTTTTTGCATGGCAAACGAGTTCGCAGTCTTAATCGTTATTGTGGTTTTCGAGATTTTATAGACTATTTAAATAGTTTTAGTTCCAATGTCATATTGATTGCTCATAATTGTTTTGGGTAATTACTTTATTTAACTATTCAGAATTTACCAGGTTTATAATATAATATTTACAATATTAAGTTAATATTTTTACAGATTTCATATGCCTAAAATTTTAGACCATGCATTAGAAGTTGGTCTCCTTGAGGAATTTGAAGATATCGTTAATGGATTCAGTGATTCTCTGGTAATATTGAAATGTAATTTAAAAGATGAACGAGCAGGTAAAGGAGCCTTTACTTTAGAAAACTTAGTACGAGATTATTTGCCAGATGAATCTAGAGATGATTTACATAATGCAGAACGTGATGTAGAACTATTAATGTTACTACTATGGAATAGTGCAGCATATGTAAGTCATGAACAGATAATTCAATCGTCAAAAACTATAGATCAGTATTTTGCTGGAAAGGAATCTAAAATGCAGGTTGCAAGAGCAAAGGAGAGTTTAGATTATTATAGCAATTTCATGCCATCTTGGGTTATCAATAAAATGGCTAAAGCTAAAATTGATGGAGAGCTTTTAAGAGAAACTTATGAAAAAGATGGATTTGAGGGAATACAAAGATTATTTTCTCAAAGTTATTATGGTAAACCTTGTGTGACAAGCAACATTAAAATTGTGCAGGAAATGTGTAATATTTTAGATGATGATCAGCAAGAACATTCACAGCCATCTTCTGATACAGATTCATCGTCAGATTATTACTAGATTAGCAAGCTGATGCATATTGACTAAGAGACAGATTATTTAGTATATTTAGTACATCTTACTCTTCCAAGTTATATAATCTTGTTAAGAAAAGATTCAACAATTATTAATTATTATTAGTCTTGCTCTTTTTTATATTTTTTTATATAAAGTTACAAATCTTTTATTACCAATTTTTTAAAATACAAATAAATATGCCATTTATTTATGTATGAAAATGATGCATTGAAAATGATTTAAATCTCCCAATAACTCCAAATTTTAAACTTATAATAATGGATATATCTTCTTTATTCTTACAAAAAAATCACTATTTCACCCTTTACTTAATAGTTGATTTTATTTTTTTCTTATGAGATTTTCTCATGTCAAAGGAATTAAATTTTGAAATTGTTGAGATTATATCTTGACTATTAAATACATATATATGCATGCATAATCATTATTTAATAATTTTTATAACAATATATGTTTATGACTTTTATAAATTGTGTTTGATTAAAAATATTTAAGTTTTAAAAATCAAAAATACATTTTAGATTTTTTTTTATTGTGTAATTAATTAATGTTAAAATTAATTAATTTATGCATTTTGACAATAATTTTAACAAAAAGTAACAAAAAAATATCAATCGAAATTTTGTAACAAATTAAAAAACTTTCTTTTAGAACAATCGAGATTCACCTTCATTCTATTTTTATGAATGTAAAGTACATATGATATGATAAAAGCACGACATAGGAGAACAGCAGCTCCTAGCAGGCTAATATAATGCACTACAGAAAGGCTTGTCGACTAAAAAAGAAAAAAACCAGTTAACTGCTTTCAGTTAAAAGCAGATTCTACTACTTAGAATGAATTAGAATTTCTCTTGCATCTAGATAAATTAAAATTTTTTAATCATCTTTAAAAAAAGAATAACTTTGTTTATAAGTCGTTTTTTTCATGATTCGTAGCGTGTAATAACTGATTAAAATTAATTTTCTCTACTTGAACTTTTATACTATTCCACTTTTCCGATCACGTTTTACACGTAATACAATGCAATCGAATTTTTATTAATAAAAGGTTCTGCATACAGGTAATTTGATTATCCCAAGATATCTCGAAATTGTAGATATCTTGTAGGTATTGTTCGGCCTCGCGTTTATTTTGGTCCAATAAGCATTGAAACTTTCACAAAAGGAGACTGACCTAAGTTCATCCTGTATTGCGAAATTCGCCTAAACCAAGCCATTTTGAAGTAGTCTAACAGAAGTAGCTGACGCGAGAAGGTCAACTGAATCTTCGATGCGCAGTGTCTTGTATGTAAATATTTCGGTGCGAATACCGAGTCTGCAAGTGCTGATCTCTCATCGTCGCCCCTCATACAAGCGAAATTAATTAACAACTTTTAATTCATCGTGTTACCTAGACTAGTTGTAGCAGAACAGGAGACCTGCAGGTGAGGACCAGCGCTACCTGCATCCGTCTAGTGCTAGTGTGCATCAATGAGCGCTTGGTGAATCAATTTTCTCCACGATAAAGAATTAAAATTATCGAGAACAAGAGCAGAAGATTGAAAAGGAATCACCGACCAAAGTGCTGTGTTATTGGATGTCCTTTCTAGTTTATTTTCATTTTGAACTACAATAGTATGTATGAAAACTTCGAAATTGTGTTTTTTGATTTGGCAACTACTGGATTCTTGAGGAATGATGAAATAGTTCAGGTATCTTTGCACAAACTTTAGTTATTCAAGCATTCTTGAACACAATAGAAATTTGAATTGCACTTCGACTAATTTATTCTCTACCATTAAAGGTAGTAAATAGCTGTTGGTATATATCAAAAGTTCATTTTTATTTATTATTATATTTAAATGCACAAAACATTGAAATTTTCATTGATCCAATGTAAAGAAAAGCTTTTTAAATTTATTTCGTTATATTAGGTAAAAAAACTAGATTTTTAAATGAAAAGAAACTTTTGGTACTTACTTTATAAAAGAACATTTTTAAGCACCAAAGGTGTAAAATAATAAGAAGCCACCTCACATATTATAAACACATAAAGCACTTTTTTTTATTTTAGATAGCAGCTTGCAATGGAAATTCATTTTTTAATGTTTACATTACTCCAACTGGACCTATTCATTGGAAAGCATCCGAGATTACAGGACTTGAATTATATAATAGACAATTACATTTGCATGGCAGAAGAATCCAGACTATTTCTCCTAAAAATGCTTTTAAAAATTTTATGAACTATTTAAGACATATGAACAAAAATGTAATTTTGGTTGCTCACAACTGTTTTGGGTAATTAAATTATTTAAATATAAAACTTTATATCTACAATATATTATGTTATATTTGTTATATTAAGTGTACTTTTGCAGATTTGACATGCCAAGAATAATTAAACTTGCAGATGAATTAAAACTTCTTGACCAATTTCAAAAGATAATTCATGGGTTCAGTGATACACTGATAATTTTGAGATCTGTTTTAAAAGGACGACGAACAGGAAAAGGGAAGTTCACCTTAAAAGCCTTGGTGCAAGATTATGTAGACTCTAAAGATTTAGAAGATTCGGCTGATTTTCACAATGCAAAAAGTGATGCAAATGCATTGCAATTATTGTTACGCGCAGAAAAGCTGGGTATAAGTGAAGAGTTAATCATACAATCGTCAAAAAGTATTGACATGTATTTTTATGAGCAACGACATAAAATGCTGGTGACAGAAGCCAAAAGGAGTTTACAATGTTATACAAAATGTCTGCCACCTTGGGTAATAAATAAAATGGCTAGGACCAAAATTAATAGAGCTATTTTAAGAGACAGTTTTAAAAAATATGGTTTTGCAGGAGTACAGAGATTGTTGTCAAAAGATTATTACGGTAGACCTCGTGTGACAAGAACCATAAGAATAATAAGCCAAACATGCAATGCTATTCATAATGATCTGTGTGGCTATTTATAGAAACTTTAACATAAATCTTTTTTATATTTTTAGTTTTTTCAACAAATACTCAAGCATTTATAAAATGTATTGTATTTCATAGACCTTTTACCTTTAAATAAAATTTTTATATAAAATATTTGTACAGTGTTTGAATTTGAAATAATTTCAAAAATAATGCTGAACTATCTTTAATTATTTATGAAAATATCACTTCAAACGAATTTAAAAAAAAATGATTATTATTTTTCAATATAATAAATATGATACTCTTTTGTGTAAAAACTTGTCTATTTTTATTTTAATTGACTCCAGAAAAATAGTAAAAATTTTCTTGTTCTTTCGTGAATTTAAAGTAATTTTATTGACTTAAAAGTTTGTTAAACATATTATTTAAATGAAACATAAATAAACTAACAATATTTCCCCCTGATGTAATCGCAGTTTTCATTCAATATAAAAATATGAATATGTATTACCTTAGCCTCTGTAACATTTTCAGTCGTTGCAGCTTCGTCAGAGCCCGTCGGCGGCGGAGGTGGCGGAGGAAGCATTTCTTGGGCTCGACTAGCTGCTAAACTTGCTAATTCGTGCATATTCACGTACATTGGTTGCTGGAAAAGTAACGGCTGATGCGATGCTAATTCTGCAATAAACCATTAGATTCTTTAGTTGCAATTATTTCCTAATATTTTAATGAGTTACTGCGAAATCTCATGAATTAATTAAAATATTCGCATACCTTTAGCTAGATGAGCTGGTATGGGCAGCTTGGCTTTCCCTCTAGGACTATCTGGGCCGAATCTTTGATTGGCGTTATCGGCCGAATCGATTCTCGCCGGAACAGAAGGCCTTTCTAAACTGGAGCACCTATTTGGAATAGGAGGCCTTTCGCGGCCAGTACTGCCGCTGCTGTTTTTTCTTTGTTGTAGCTTCGCGGAATTTTGCTGAATATTGACGGCAGATGCGGAAACTGGGGAAGCGGGTTGACTGTGGCAAGAGCCTCCTTGCTCCGGTGCTTGAAATGTATAGACACTGAGCGCCGGTCTTTGATGTCCTTTCTCGTACGCTACATCGAATTAGAAAGAAAATCGTGTTAAGTCTTTTGTGCTCTATTACTTACAAATAGGTTTATTTACGAAATTTAATAAACGAAATGAATCTTCTGTTTCTAACTTAATCCAAACATTTTTATTATTTTGAAGATCATTTTTACCTTCACAAAAAATTATTTTTTAATTTAAATGTTTTAATAGATAAAAAGAAGAGAATTTAATTAATGTATCTCCTTTGTGAAAATTTTTGGCAACTTACCAGAAGATATAGTATGAGGCCTCTCATTCGCTGCGCTAGGATCCTGCGTTTCATATTGAGCGTGTGCATTTTCGCGTTGAAGATCGGGCCACGTCGATGTTGCCGATGGCCTAGGATTTCGTTCGTTTTGGGCTAAAGTGCAAGATACCTAAAAATATAATAGCAATATTAATATTCCATTCGCAAACAGATTCGCAAACCACTTAAAGCACTTTAACATTCAAACACATCAATATCAATCTTCTGATAAGACTCTTACCAATAACAACAATAATTTAAAAAAAAGAGACTTATCTCTTATAAATAAAAAAAGTAATCAATATATACACATATAAAGGAGGCAAGCAAAATAAATACTAAATAAGTGAACGCTACGTCTTACCTGCTTCCTGTAGTGCACAGGTTGCGAATAAAGAGTTTCCTGGAGGGAAGTGAAGCCGGAGTCGCGGGAGCCGCTGTTGATCGAACGACGGCAACGCAGAGTCACCATACCGTTGAAGGGCTATAACGAGCAGATACAACATTGACCACTACGTGAATAAAAAAAAGAAACAGTGTGCTAAGCAGATCCGCCTCGTCGTCACCACCTCGCTCGACTGACTGAAGTAAACTCCTTCGGTTTGACGCTGGCAAGTACGATAACTGCTGGGCTACCGATAAACGGGCAACTACCAAGGCCGTACAACAACATGCCGTACATAACGTCCAACTAACATCTAGTAACAACGACTTTTTCTCACATTACGCCTGTGATTCACTGTCGCTACGATTGGACTATTTGTTTTACAAGTAATCGAATCATTTCATTAAATACTGTGTCTGTGATGCGCGATAAAAAAATTACTCATTTTTACGCACGATATAAACAATTTAGCATATTAATTTGAATAATAAGTGAGTTATTTCGCTCAATAATAAATTCAATAATAAAATCAATAATAATTTTTTCTCTAAATCAATAATAATAAACTGATAACTTCTTTACCACGAAAATTGAAAAAATAGATTATTTTTCATTTCTCCGTGTATATTTCCGTCGAATCGTAGCGCAGTGCATCACTAGGGTGTCTATTTGATGGACGTCTTTTGGGAAACTGTTACCTGTTGAGAGATGGATCTGTGCCAGGCGGACGAGGGATGCCCGGCCGACGGACTGGGATGACTCTTGCAAGATCCGCTACTGCTGCTCGTCAGCGAGCTGATCGAGCAAACAGAGCTCTTCCGGGAGCCAAGGGAGAGCGAGGGACTCGAGGGTGGAGTAGCCAGCGACCATTGAGCAGCGTCACGGCCCTTCACGTCCGTTATCACCTGCTCCGAGGCCGGCGGCAAGTGCTGCGGTGACGCGGCGTGCTTCTGCAGCTGATCGGCCACCTCTTGCAGATGCGTCAGTTCCATTAACATCGCTATTTCTTCATCCTAAAGAGCAATTAAAAGATTTTTTTCAGTACTATTTAATAAATAACGTACTGTTATATAGTATTATGTAGTTCATTAATTTAGATGTATTTACAAAGTGTTAAAATTTACTAAAAATTGGTTGTTTTATCTTCTGTGATTAATTTAAATAAATTTAACATTCGCACTTTCCTCTAGTTAAATCATTCTTCAAAGTTCCCATGGATTTTAAATAAACATGTTAATATTAACTAATGGGTTTATAAACAAACGAAAACATTATTAATTTGGCAAATGTTTTTCACACAATTACTCACAGAAAAATTAGGTGATTTGTTGACACAAAATGCTTACCAACACAGGCTTTAAAAATCTGGCAAATTGACAAAATCTTCCTCGTTCTTCCAATAGGGCTGCTCTTACAGCTTTTCTCTCAGTCTCCTCTAATGTTTGACGTTTTTCTTGAACAACAGCAGCGGATGACTCTAACAATCTGCCTAAATCACCATCACAAGCAAAATTGGAAGCATTGCTTTGACTCACACCGTGTGGCAAAGTGCCATAAATCTGCTGTTGCTGTAGACCTTTGCGTACTTTCTTTTTTTGTAATCTCAATGTATCACTGGATGTTTTCTTTAGTTCTGTTCTGGCTTTTTTATATTCTAAAATAAACAATTAAATTAATAAAGCTTCCAAAATTTTATTATAATAATAAATTTACTAAGTACCTTTTGCATGTTCCTTATCAAGATAAACCAGTGACTTTTTCCAATCTTCTAGTTTTTCTTGCAATGGTAAAACCAAGCAATCCATAATAGCACTAAAAAAAAGATTTTAAAAATTAAAAGAAAAAACAATTTAATTAATTAATTCATATATTTGATTATACAGAAGCTAATGTAAACATTAATAAAACATGTGTCATCTCTATAATTACCTAGTAAATGACTTGACTCTTGTCTCTACTGCCTTATGTCGAAGGCAAATTCTTGTAAGAGCAGTTCCAATTTCTCGAGTAGCTCCTGTGACATGTAAACAAACCATGTGTCATTAAAAACTGTCAACTTTTTTTAAATCCTAGCAGAATACATTTGTATTAGAAACAAACCTCGCGCGTTCGTCGCAGCATCCGCGATCTTCTGAAAGGCTTCTAGATACGCGGAAATGGCCAAAATCGCGGCTCTGGAACAAAAAAAAAAACAACCGTCAGCTTTGCTCCTTTCTCCTCGCAAAAAAAAACAATGAGGAAAATGACGAATGGTAAAAACTCACTTCAAACAAGTGTGCAGCTTGGTTGCCTTGGAGATGAGGTCCTCCCAGAGGGGTGCTCCATTCTGCAACAATGAGCAGGCAACAAAAACCGATGAGGCAACGCACAACAAAGCTTTTGGGTAGGCTCAGGAAGCGGCCCGCGCGGTATTACACACGTAGGTAGGGAGTTTCGCCGTAAAAGGCGCTCCGCGGCCTCTGCCACTGGAGCGAGCGGAGCGGAGCGTCGGAGAAAGAGCGAGCGAGAGAGCCGCGCGCGAGAGAAAGGGACAGAGGGAGAGGGAGTGTGCTTTGCGAGAAAAAGTTGTGCCCAATTGTTTTCCCCTCACAACTCGTCTCGTCCGCAAAGCAAAATTAACACAAAAAATAAAAAACAAAAAAAAAAACAAGATCATCCCAACAATGTTTACAATCGCACCGGATGAATGGTCGATATACGCGCGAGCGCGCGAGATCGCAATAATAAGGTATCTCCCGAGAGAACGAAACGAAAGAAGCGCGATCTCGCGCGGGCGTAAAAAAAATATAATAAAAGGTGCAAACGCACACCCACGAGTGTGCACACTCGTTACCTTCATATCTTGGATGATCTGCTGGAAGAGGCAGCCGAGCGCGCTGCACTCCCTCTCGACGCTCGCGTCCATTTTCGCGGTCCCGAGGGCGGCTGAGCTGCGACGCTGACACACGGGCTCTCCGGAGGGCTGCGCTCGCGCCTAATGTCGGCCGACGCGCGGGGTACGCATCGTCGCGGCCCGTGGAAGTGCCTCGGCTGGTACGCCACTAGGCCATGAAAAAGGGGACGCCCGACGAAACGTTGCGGCTGGCCCCGCGCACTCTGCACGCACACACACACACACACGCGCGCGCAAATAGCGAAGCCTCGACACCCGCACACTCGCCGTCGACGCTCCCGAGTACGCTACTCGCGGTACACTGTGCAACGCGCGGTGCACCCGCTACGTACTACATCCACTTCCTACGCGCTCCCCCTCGACTGTGGCAGGACCCGCGACTTTCTCCCTCGCGCACTCATGCCAGTCAGTGTGTATATCCTACGGCCTACGCGCGGTTGTGTGCACGCCTACTATAGTACTGCGCGAGGCGCACGCGCAACCTATAGACTATAGTACACTAATATATCTATATATATTACGTGTTCTCTTTATCTCTATTTCTCTCTCTCTCTCTCTTTCTCTTGCGGCGCGCTGAGTGTATATCTTATAGGCTTACAGCCTGCAGTGTACTGACTTCAGTTTCGCGCGGAATTGCGCTATACCATATACTTAAGATCCTCCGGTTATTTTTTTTAAACACTCGTATATTATGTTGTTGATACTTCGTTAATCGTTAATTTGTAAATTTGATAAAGTAAAAGTTCAGTTGTAACTGTAGTATATAAAACACCGGGAATATAGCTAATTGAAAGATAAATGCAAGCAGTTGAATTGTTTAAAAAATTTCCCTTTTGGAGCACACATTGTATGTACTCTGGAATTAAAAAAAAAGCTCGCAAAAATTACCGGAGGAGAACTGGAAAAGCAAGCTGTGACATGTGAATTGTTTGACAAAGAGCACTTCGTCTATTGTATATACCTGTCAATTAACCATTGTTTACGAATCAAAAGTGAAATCCGAGAAACTGTTAACGAAAACACAAGCGAAGCACCGGAAGAAACGACAATAAAAGTTTGCAGGTACCAGGTTGCACTCTAACGATTCAAGTCCATTAAACACATAATCGCCAGCCCGGTGGTATTTAAATTTACGCTATAAATATCCCGTTCAAGATTAATAAACGAGGCGCGGCGGCGAAGTGCGGAGTAACCTCAAAGCGAGCATGAGCAGCGGCGCGGACCCGATGACGGCGACGGAGCTCCCGGGGGCCAAGGAGCCCAGGGCGGCAGCGAGCAACGGGAGCAGCGGCGCCGCCGGTGCGCCGAGCGAGCAGGAGCGCGAGCTCGCCCGCGAGGCCCAGCTCGAGTACGCCCGGGGCAACTACCAGGAGTGCGCGGCTCTGTTGGAGAGGCTGGAGGCGCTGCGGCCCCAGGACCTGAAGGTGACGCACAACAAGATCGTCGTGGAGTACCACAGGAGCGGCGACCCGCGCCGCACGGAGATACTCCGGAAGAGCCTGAACGCGATATGCGTGCAGCCGACGAACGGGGCGCTCGCCGAGGCCGACCTCGCCGACAGGAGCGTCTCCAGGTACAACCAGGCGGTGATACTTTACCACACGGCACAGTACCGAGCCGCCCTCGACATCGTCAACAGCCTCTTCGCGCAAGTCGAGCCCATGGGTAAAGAGATTCATGTTATTGGTGTTCTGCGTTACTTGCTCCAGTGCAGATGTTAAAGCTTATATGTAGAATTGGAGCAAGACTCTTTCGTTATTTTATTTAGTTTTGTACCACTTTTGTTCTTTGACAATTTCTGCATAGTGGGTTGTATAGTGTTTTTGTTAATGAAAGTAAAGAGAGTTATTGGTATTCTGTATTACTTGCTCCAGTACAGATGTTAAAGATTTGCGCAGCAAACTTTGTGGAATTGGAGCAAGACTCTTGCGTTATATTATTTACTTTTGTACAACTTTTATCGTTTAAGAATTTCTGTGTAGTGGTATATAGTTTTTTTATTAACTTGCAGATGAAAGTTTGGTGCACAAAGTCTGTCTGCTGCTCATCGAATTGAATTTGACTCTGGGAAGGCCAAATACAGCCCTGGCATTAGTGAATTACA
>UXGC01002341.1:0-12240 GCA_900480045.1 Eurytoma adleriae
ACGCCCCTCGTGCAGAAAAATAGTATACTCACCACGGGAGTAAATAAAGAACGCCTCAGATCGCATGTTTATCGCCCGAGGCGAAGCCGAGGGCGACAATTACATGCAATCTGAGACATTCTTTACTTTTCCTCCCTAGGTGAGTAATCTACTATTTCAAATAGCAATTGATGTATTTAAATAGCAACAGCATTAGATATGATATTTAGATAACTGGATGAGGTTTCTCTCACTTGTCGTTAGATGTCGTCGAACTCTATTATATACAACAATGCGAATTCGGCGCTCCATCTACATATGAGTCCACTGACATCTTGGTGGCGACTAAGGTCTCAAGCGGCATGTAACACATCTTCTTAAATAAATAGAAAATGTGTTGCCACTCCTAAAATGACAATAAGGAACATTGTCACCACGGCAATTAGTATTGGACCTTTATAAGTTGTCCATTTCGTTTGCTTCGGCTTCTTCCTGAACCGTGTGTTTAATCCCGTCTGAAATTGAATAAAGAATTAATTTTCTTTAATTAAAATTCAGCATCATTATTTTAGTCTTATCGCTTTTTCAAAAATTGATAGCAAAATGCTGATCGCCGGCGTAATGCTGGTTGAAATATTAATATTTTTTTTAGCAAATCTCTTTTTAAAGAACAATCTATAGATGCATATCGATCTAGTCTTATCTACGAATAGAAAAAAGTAAAGACATAAGCTTTAATTAAAAGCACGAAAGAAAAAGTGCAACTTACCCAACCGCCGTTGTAATTGATCCAGACACCAATGTCCTCCTCGAGGACTTGACCCACTCCTTTGACGACGCCGGTCAGAAACTCTGGATTCCCCTGGCGCACGCAGTCGATGGCGCAGCCCCCGGCGACAGCGAACAGAGAAACCACATCGGACCAATTGCACCTGCCGTCTTGGTACTTGAACTTGGCCCAGATGGAGATCATATCGGCGACGTGCTGCGCGCTCTTGAAGCTGCCGACGCCCATCTGTTGGGCGACGTTCGTGTGCGGGCCCGGGTGCATGCTCTCGAGCTCGGTACCGATGTAGGCGAGGGTCGGGTACACGTCGTCGACGACCTCGTCGTCATGCGGCAGCTTGCAGGCGCTCCTTATACGCCGCAGGCCGAACCAGGGCGGGTGGACGTCCGAGCGCTTCAGCCGGTCGCAGATGTACAGCGAGGCCATCGATTTGCCCTGCTCGATAATAGTTTCGAACTTTATTAGTAACTCTTGGTCAGGATCCGATATGGGAGGAGCAGGTTCCGGGTTCTCGGCTGCACCCGGGCGCAACAAGATATCTACGGTTTTTCTAATAATTCTGTTCATTTTATCGTTTAGTCGATTTCAAGTGCGTACGTTTGCTCGAGGACGGCAAGCAAGCGACTGCTTACCGTGGGTGATTTTGACCGTGATTCAGAGTTTGATCGGTTAGCTGCGATAACAATAATGCTCCTCCCGTCTACTTATGTTTATGTTTACCCTATCTAAATCCAAATTAGTGAAATTTGGTGTATATAGTAATATATTGCAGGTTAAAAGTATCCCACTAAAATTAGTGGAATCGCTGAAATTTCACCAATCCAGATTTACAGGGTATGATTCGAAATAGGACAAATGCAAATAGTCCACTAATACGATAGACCAGAATTGCGAATCCAGGACCTGCAACCCTGGTCACCGCAACCCTGGTCATCTTGTAAGACGGTCGAAAATAAAACTCGTTTCGTAAGCGAAAACTCTGCAGAAGTATTTGCAAAAATTTCTGCAGCCTTTTTTTCTATACAAGCTCATCCATTTAAAAAATCCTATCGGTTCATGGGTACAAAACAAAGGAAATTACCTGCAAGACGATGAGCTCGACGTTTGAGGAGGTCGAGCGCCAGCCGATGGTGCGGGAAATCTGTCGCGACACGTCGCAGACTTTGTTGAGTCGACGACGGGCGACGACCAAGGCGTCCGAGAAAACGGCGAAATTGATCAATTTGCGCAGTGCCGTTGCCGCTGCCGACCCCGGGTCCTGCTCCGGCCGCCGCTGGTTCCGCAGCTGCACACCTGGAGGCATCAGCTTGCCGTCGAATGACATTTTTGTCTGCTGCAATGGGGATAAAATGAAACTGCGTTAATTTCGAGTAATTTGAATTGATTACTTAAAAGTAGTCTCAAATTGTGGAAAACCATTCTGTTTTTTTCTGAAATGCAGTGTTTTTTTCTCGAATCTCTACATTATGAGAGTTTCTTTTTGCATATTTCTATTTCAACACGTGCAACAATGCCCATTAATGTGGAGTCCGTAATACTGCACTTACGCAGGACTGCACTACGTATTAAAAAAATGTATGTAAATCATATTACGCACATATCTGTGACAAAAAACTCAGAAATGATGTGTCATTACGTTTCAATTTTTGTGCGTAGGAAATGCAGTGAAGAAAAAGTGAAAGCGTCGAACTTTTAAAAAGATTAAAATTAGATCTATAAAAACCATAAGATGTTACCTTGCGAAATGAACGTGTATACGAAATTATGCCACAGAAAGCAATTGGCAAGTATTTATTAAATTTGGTCGCCCAAAAACGTTCAAACTTTTACACTAGCAGAAAAACCCAACTGCTGTTTTTCTTATTGAGAAATGAAGACACTCTGAACGACGTGCACACGCGCGCATCGGAAAGCGTACTAAAACTGCGTCTGTATACCTGCTTTGGGCAAGGCCCCGGAGGGATAATGTGACCCTCTGGGCTGCAGTGTTAATGGAGGGCCCAGGGATGGACGGGGCTCGGAGCCTCAACCAATCAGCTTTCCCTGCAATGGAAAATGCCGAAGGCGCATCTCTCGTTCTTGCCCTGTCCTTTCGCCACCGACATGCTGCTGACACATGGACGAAGTTGGAAGTGATATATTTTCGGAGCAATCTGCGGAGTATATATTTTTTAATATAGTTATGAATGTTTTAATTCAATTTTTGTCATTGTTACAAAAACCTACGTCGAGTCGAAGTGAGTAAGATCGCCGGCTTTCCCAGTGAATTTCATCACTCTCACATATTTCTGACGAGGGTATACCCGGCAAATATTAGCGTGGCGTGTTTCTTGCCCGCAATGCGCCTCTAAAAAATCGTGCGCCACTATACCCGCTCTCCTCTATTATTTACTTGGAATAAATGTTACTTAATAATTTTCAAAATTTCGTAAAAAATAGTATTAGTACAATTATTTAATACACTGGAATACCAAAAGTCGTAGTATAAAGCAGTGGATAAAAAAATGAATTACGTTGAATAAAAGAAGTGACATTTGTTTCTATTCAAACGAAATTCAAGAACCGTTTTCGCATGATTGAAAAAACATCTGCAAAGAGGCGTCGAGAGCTAGGCGAGAAACCTTGAAAGATGAAAAAAATTACGTAAATTGAAACTGCAAAGAAAACTTGAAGTACGAAATAAGAAAATCTTAGAAAAAAGCCATTCACCAAATAACTGAACGCACTTTTTTATTCGAATTTCCAGTTTATGTCGTTTATTGAAAGGTTTACCAAATGATTAAACGTCGTGTGTTAGGGGTAGAATTAATTATATTTATCAAATAATTTGCGTTTACATTAGTTCTAAACACAAACAGTTCACATTTTCTCATAAACAAAATACGAGTTAGGTAAAAATAGTATTCTATTCGTTTAAATGTAAAAAAATATGTAAAACTAATCTAACTATCAAGTATTTACATTTTAATTACATAAATTCTGTACAAACGATGAAAAAATTGATTAAAATATTATTTAAAAATGATCGAGCTTAAGAGTAATATAAGGGTGTCTACCAAACCTTAAAAGTCTTTAGTTAAATATACTTAGACATGGATTCATACACTTCTTTTTACACTTTAATGTTTAACGTTTTTGAACAATGTCTGTTGTTCCAGGGTGAAACTCACGAAATGTACTTGTTTTTAAAGAAATTGCTTTTCTTCGCGAGGAACTCGAAGCATCGCAGAGTTTTCATAATAAAAGGACTGGACATATTTGCATATATTACTTACAGTTTTTCTCTTAATAAAGTAATTATGTATTACAAAAAAAGTTTCACTATTTCAATCTTTAAAAAAAATAGATTGTCCTTAAAATTTTATTGAACATATAAGCAGACACCCTAAAAATATGAATATGGATGATAACAAATTTTCCTGTCAAAGTAAAAAATGCCTAATCGCTCCTAAAATTAAAATAAGCAAGATCGTAGTCGCGGCGATTAGTAGTGCTACTGTATGAGTTTGCCACTCCCTTTGCTTCGGTTCCGCTCTGTAGCGTAAGGCTAATGCAATCTGAAATTGACAAAAGAAAATAAAAATTAGTTTTCATCGAGATTGAGAAATCAACAAAACAAATTGAAAATTCAATTGAGCACAATTAAATCGTCTAACAGGTTGTCATTATCGTCTTAAGATATTAATGTATTAAGTCAACTTTTCAAAAATTTATAAAAAAAGCTGATGATCACCGAGCAAATACTCGCTTAAAAGCGCGAAAGAAAAGGGTAAAACTCACCCATCCGCCGTTGTTGTGTATCCAGAATCCAATGTCCTCCTCGATGACGACGCTCACTCCCTTGACGATGCCGGGCAGGAACTCCGGATTGCCCTGGCGCACGCAGTCGACGGCGCAGCCCCCGGCCACCGCGAACAGCGATATCACGTCGGACCAGTTGCACTCGCGCTGGCCGTACTTGAACTTTGCCCAGAGGGCGATGCACTCGGCGACGTGCTGCTCGCTCTTAAAGCTGCCGACGCCCATCTGCCGGGCGACGCGCTCGTGCTTCTCCGGGTGCATGCGCTCCAGCTCGGCGCCGACGTACGCCAGGCTCGGGTACACCTCGTCGACGATCTCGCCGCCCTGCAGCAGCTTCGCGCTGCGCATCCGCCGCAGGCCGAGCCGGTGCTGGTAGATGCCCGAGCGCTTCAGCCGGCCCTGGATGTACAACGAGCACAGCGACTTGCCCTGCTCGATTATTGTTTTTAAAATTAGCGCATCTGCTGCTGGGGATCCCGTGGGGGAGGAATAGGTGGAAAACGCGTCCGCGTGATACTTCATTCTAGGCGGGTGAGCGATTTATTGATAGTATAAAGCCCGGAAACGCGCGAAACGCGCGAAACGCGTGACTTTGTCAGATTACTTTGCGGATTCGCGCGGTTTGAGTAACTGCGCGAAACGATTTTCGGACGAAGGGAAGTTAAACGGACGCTCGAAATTTAACTTTATATGTGTGGTGCGAATTTAGCTTACGTATACAGGGATCGCCGGGAAACAAGACCTCGAAATAATAACAATGGGCTGCAATATTTATAGAGGGAGCGAAGCTCCCCCTAGAGATAAACAAGAAACAGAATAATGCTCTTCTGGACTCCTTGAACGTTTGTGATTATAAGCGGAAATATTTTCTCCCGAAAAGCCGAAAAGCAAAGAAGGTACAAACGTAATTAAGTAAGAATGTCATCGTACTATGATGACGGAGGAGTAATCCAAGACCAAAATACAGAGTGTCTTTGACTTTATATCCCGTTCTTCCTTAAAATATATCTCATTTTTTGTTAAATGATGTCTATAATAGTTCTGGATTTTTTATATGATCACCCCGTAAAATTGTTTTATTTTAGGTATTACGCCCTTAGTATGAATGTTTAATTGAAAAGAAATTAATTTTTAACGTTTTCCTTTATAAGAAAAGCCCTATCAACGGACTGTGGTTACAATTATCTCGGTATCGGTACAGAGGGAGTGCGGTGAGTCTTGTCTTGCCCACAATTCCCACAAGATTTTTCGCTCCCTCTATACCACTAATGAATAGCCACAACCCCTAGACAACAGATATCGAATGCAGAAGATCATTAAAACAGTCTTACCGAAGTGTCTATTAAAAAATTACGCAATAACAATTCACAAATAACCGATAAAATTTAAACTACCAACGACTATAAAAAACGCCTGTAACTCTATAAGCGTAGTTTCTCGTTTACGTATATTCCAAAAAAAAACATATAAATTAATTCCAGTGCACAAAAAAGTAACTTGCCTGCGAGACGATGAGCTCGACGTTGGCGGAGACCGACCGCCAGCCAATAGTGCGTGAAATCTGCCGCGAGACGACGTCGCCGACGTTGCTGAGCCGCCGGCGGGCCACGTCGAAGGCGTCCGGGTGCCCGCCGAAGCTGATCAGGTTCGCGTGGAGGGTAGCCGCCAGGCTGCTCCGCCTGTAGTTGCGCACCGCCGCGGCCGTCGCCGGGTCCTGCTCCGGCTGCCGGTGGTTCCGCAGCACCACGCCCGGAGGCATCAGCTTACCGTCGAATGGCATTTTTGTCCGCTGCAACGAGGGCAAAATGAGATTGCGTCAATTTCGAGTAATATGATAAAAGTACCTGTCTATATCTTAAATATGAATAAACAATTAGGGTATAAAAAATGGATAAGTCGAAATTTGTGTACTAATTTAAGAGAAAAAAAGAAACAAAGCTTTTGTGAAGATATTACACACGTTTTGTACATTACATTTATAAACAAAAAAACGGAAATTTTGGGTATTGATTGTATTTTACTTTTTCGGAAAAACCAGTGCTTTGTGTAATTTTCAAATTATATAAATTCCGTTTAACTATATAGTTTAACTATATGCAAAATGATTGAAATTTTAGGACTGGGAAACGCCGGTTGATGTGGAGGCGGGCACGTTGAAAGACGTGCTGATATTTTATTTCTCCGTATACCTGCTTCAAGTCTTGCTTGGGCTAAGGTGTTCCACCGGAGGAACAATGTGATCAGCTGGATTGCAGCGTTACTTATTAATGGGGGACCCAAGGATGGACAGGGCTCAGAGCTTCACCCAATGAGCTTTCCCTTTAATCCGAAGATCCCGAAGACCGATGTCTTCTTCCTCCTCTGCCCTTCTGCGATCGACATTCCGCACAGACGTGCGAGACTAGGGGTAAAAACGGCTAGCATGTCCTTGTTGTGATCTGCGGAATATACTTTATTTTTATAAAAACATGTAACTTAGAATTGTGGGAGGGATTCCAGGGAAATTATCGTGACTGTACCCCCGGTTTTTAGCAAAGTAATAGTGCCACTCACAATTTCGAGAAAAGAGTTGTAAATGTTGTTATCACCAATAAGTTTTATAAGATTAAAAGGTTCATGAAAAAAATATAATAATTCTGCTCTAACATTTTTAAAATCACTGAACTTCTTAAATTTATAAATACATTTGTTGCCTTTTATTTTTATTAAATAAAAAAAAAGAAACAAATTTTTTCAAAAAATCCCATTTTAATTCTCTTGGGTACCATTTTATATTTAATTAATATCTAGTTTACAATTGGAATTTTATTCTGTTCAGCTATTGATACTTAATGATACAACACTTTAAGATGTATATTTTCTTTTTTCTCCAATGAAAATAAAAACAACATGGTCAGCATTGACGTAAATTATAATTTTAGCTATAATTTCTATTAAAATGCCTTATCTATAAAAAGAATATATTTATCGAGTATGTCACTACATTTGGTCTCTAAAAATTACGTAAGATATTAAAAAAATTTTAATTTTAATCTTTACTTTTTTTAATATATACAAACTAGGTGTATTCAACCCAGTCTCATAAAAAAACTGCATTCTTACATGTTTCATCATTTAAATTCTATACTATTTAGCATATTTATAGAGTTCTTCTTGATTTTATTATCAATATGGAGTAACGGAAATTTACTTGTAAATATTTTACATGGATATGATAAAGAAATGTATTTATTTAAATTTAAAAGAAAAATGCTTTTATCATAAAAACAGTTGTAACTAATTTTTTGTCATAAGATTTGTTATAAGTACATTTTAATAAAAAGATTCTAAAAAGTGCTCTCTATAAATAAAACGAATAGAAAAAAATGTAAAACTCAATCTTGAATTACAATAATCATTAAAGATTGTATAGGAGCAAATTAATCTAATCGCAACTGAATCATAAAGAACGCATAACACATAACTGGCTACCTCAAAAGAATTTACAATCTTTTCAACAGCAACACTAATACTTAAAAAAAAAACAACAATTTCTAAATTCACCCAAAATGAATCTGTACCTGCAAGTCACAAATCTTCTGGAAGCACAAGTCACTCGTATTTCGAAAAAATCTATCAATTCAGCACTAATTCACCAAGCACACACCGCAGCAGCACTCCGCAACCGAACAGCATGCCAGAAACAAATCCGCGTGTTTACTAAAAAAAAAAAGAAGCAACGTCCAGCTTCCACCAGCGCGTAGCAAACCGAAAGAGCCCGGAGCGAGGCGCACTGGTCAACGGCTGCGCGTCGAGTCGCCTCGTCGGCGCAAGCTCGCGGATGAGCCTGCTTCGGCGGCGCGCGCGGGGCTCGTTTCCGGCCGATAAGTCACGTCCCGCGCTCCCGAGGTATATCGGCACCTGTGTGCACGCCCACGACGACGCCAGTAGCGCGGTGCTTATCGGCGACCTTCGCAGCGGCGGCCTTCCGCGCGCCGCGCGTCGAGAGCCCCATACTAATCGCGCGCGGGGGGACTAACCCGGTCAGGGACCCAAACGCGGGCCCCCCGATGTACTGTACGTATACGCTCCGCGCCCATCGCGGCCCGCGCCGGCTCCCGGTTTTACGACGCGATCGACCTCCGCAGTTTCGACGTTCAGTTTTGTTTGCGAGTCGACTTCGTTCTTTTTTTTATCGGAAGGCTGCGGACGAGGTGTGCTTTCGCTGGTCGCTCGGATTTTTTTTCTTGGTTCTTTTTTGCAAGGGATTTGTTTGTTAGTGCTGACTTTTTTTGGGGTTTGAATTAGTTTTTTTTGCGCGTTGCTTTTTTTCTGTTTGTCTTCATTCGTCGAGTTGAGAGAGAGAGCTTTGAGAAGTAATGCAAATTTATAGTGTACGGGCGACCTTGGCTCGCAAAAAAGTGCATTTAGTGCAATGTGTATGCGAGATAAGAGCGATGAAGTTATGATGGAAAACTTTGTTTATAAGTCGATTATTTTTATAAATAACTTTCTAAAGTTAGCTTTCGACACTATGAACAACAAATACAAAAGTAGGTTTTTATTACAACTTGCAGAAGCTTTATTAGTAATCCAAGTAGTTCATATCAATACTGTCATGTGCTTTAGTACTTTTATTTTTACGATTTTAAAAGACATGCATTTAAAAAAATAATAATATTCACTTTATTTTAAGTTACCCATGTAAAAAAATTATTTAAGGTTTCGAATGAGATCTCAATTGAGAATTTCCATGAAGATCTCATATGTATAGTTGTAACGTTTTAAAATTTATAATTTTAAACATTTATATCATTAATTTAATGTAGTATTATTAGTATTATACAATAAGCTGCTTATTTTATTATTAACGCTAATAAAATTTATCGGTTAAAATATATTTATTTAAATTTTTTATTTTTAAACTAATACTGAAAATTAAAAATGATTCATTTATATATTTTGTGTGATACTTCGTATAATATTTTCACGCGGGTATAAGTTATCACACCTCCTCGAATTTACAATGTTATTTATAAGATAACAAAGATTCCCGTTAAAAATAAAATTTTAAAAATAAACGATTAATTTAATATATGCTTTATTTACCCTCATTTAAAATGTAGGAAACGTTATAAAAAATCCACCGACGGATACATATCCAACAGTTAATCTTTGAACTTGGCACGGTGACTATAACTTCGTCTCTTCACTGCCAAAAATCATCGTGTCATCTATCAAAGCCGGTTCCTCGACGATAAAAGAAAATGTTACCGAATGGATGCACGTGTTCGGAGAAAAAAAAAGGCGGAGGATCATTTGTCGACTAGACTGGCGATTCTCCTCCGACGCGACTGGAACAGCCGAGCACCGAACACCTGTCGAACGTCTCGAGGATGCGACCGATGACGAAAGGCTCGCAAAAAAGAAAACGCCTCGAACGTAATAGCGAGGCGCGAAGAGCCGTCGCGCTTTTGCAATAACTCTCGGTTGTCATTACGGCGAGGAAAATTGAGGACCATCAATTTAGTTTCCATCGATACTATTTTTTTCAACAATTTCTGTTGTGCAGTTCATTTTTTTTCTTTTTAATGGATTAATTTTTTAAGTAAATTATTTTTTTTTTTAAATTAATTTACATGATTTCATTTATAATTTTGTAACTAATTTGGAACACCCACAAATTAAAAATCTACAGTTATAAAGATGTATTTTTAGTTGTTTATGCTAATTATGTATTATTAGCACGCGACTTAATAAACTTACGATTGAATTCGGCCTACGAGTGAATAAAAATAACATATCGCTTTTTTGATAAACGACCCCCGATGACGCGGGCAATACAATGAATTTCAAGATTTTTATTGCGTGCGTTACTTTCGACGAGTATATAATAAAGAATAAAAATTGTGTATCACAGAAATTCCTATGCCTACGTCATCAATATCGCGCAAAACAATATGAAGATTAAAATTCTTTGTTTAATTTTTCCTCTTGCGCTATACCGATTTACAATAAATATTTCAAAATCCCGAGAAAGCGTAGGTTGTTTTTATCTTTTGACTGGAAAGTATTTCTAGAATGTTATACCATTGTCGCTAAAAATTTTTGCGTCATTAATCACAAGGTCTCCTCGGTCGAGTTTACATCAGTATCAATAAAGCATTTTTTTTACGGATTAATAAACAACACTTTCGAAAGTTTAGTTGAAGTCAAAAATGTAAAAAATAAGTTTAAATTTCTTGGAGCCCAAAAAAATATAGTACAGAGCATCATCGCGATCTTTTTTTAAACAGTGGAATTTTTACAAAACAAGATGAATTGAAGTCTAAAAATACTTATGTAAATTTTAACATAAATAATAATTGTTAATTTTTGCAGGACGGCCTTACGTTTTCCTCGTGTTTCTGGTCTTTATTATTACCGAATCTGTGCACGGATTTAAGTAAGTCGGCAAGTTAAAAAAAGATACTACGTGCGACTGACAGAGACTCACTAAAAACTTTCTTTTGGTGTGTCATTTCAAATGCGTCTCTTATTATCTCATACGTAAAATATCTTAAATTAGTATTATAATCCACGGGACTGAAGTCGTCAACTTTCTTAGTCAACTGAGTCGCCTTGCTTCTAATTTGTGCGGGTCTACATGGTAGTTTTCAAAAAGATTCTTCTTTAAAAAAATAATCACTTTCATTTCTTTACATTCAAATGTTGAAAATATTGTTTGTAAATCGTTTTTATGTTAACAATTTTGTTACAGATTTGTAACAGTTTCCACAAATATTCAAAATAATAATCATACTTTAATTAATAAATTACCTATTACTTATATAGTTACTATATTTAAAATAGCAATGTTAAATAGTAATTCACTGACACTTTAATTCATTTAATAAACTAAATTTTATAATTAAATGTATAATTTTGGGGCTCCATTCTTAAAGCTGGTCTGATATAAATGCGTGCAAGGAAATGTAAATGGGATAAGGCCTTCCGGCAGTAGCCGTTTCAAAAATTGTAGTTCTAATTGACAGTAATTCTTAAAACTATTATCCAAAGGAAGTTTAAAATTTAAAATTTAAAAGAAGCTGAGTTAAAAAACAGTGTATAATTTATTTAAATTAAAAAATTGCAGTAAATTGATTTTTAATGTCCGCATTATTAATTGGAAAATCCACTATTCTTTTAAATATTTGGTTATATAAGGATATAAAAAATTGCTTTAAAGACGCGGCAGTTTCAAGTAATAAAAGCAAACTGTTCAATTTACATTAGCCATTAAAAGTAGAATAAATTATAGGTATTTTTATACAAGTTACAATTGAATTTATTTATCATTTATTAAATACTAATGACAATATTAATCCTTGCATTAAAAAAATACAAGAATTTATAATTATGGATTTTACCTATTATACAAATAAATACTTGGTTTTTCCAATAACACGATATATGCTCGAAGAAGTAGGTAAAGAAGCTATTAAATTTAAAATATCGCATCAGATTTAAAACTTTTTATCTCTTTGGGCATAAAAGTCTTATCGCTGATAAATTATCTCCTTCACGAAAAACGAGCTAAGAAAATCAATAGGTACCCTCGTAAATTTCGATACGAGACGGGTAAAAGTGCCTGGTTTCCTCGCGCGAAAAAAAAACGACAGCAAGAGCGTCAAAGAAAGTAAGTAAACGGGTGT
>UXGC01002342.1:0-12236 GCA_900480045.1 Eurytoma adleriae
GGGTGGGGCCGCGGCCGCCGGGGGCGCCGGCGGGGCGTGCGGGTGCCCGAGGGGCGCCGGCGGGCTGCGCACCAGCTTGGGCCGCTGCGCCGCGGAGATGTTGGCCAGGAGGCTCTGGAAGGAGGCGGCCGAGGTGTAGGTGAGCGGCACCCCCGGGGGCAGGAGGGGCGGCGGCGCGCGGTGGTACGGGTGGTGGCTGGGGTAGCCGGCGGGCAGGCCGACGTGCCCGTGACCCAGGGGCGGGTAGCGGAACGCCTCGAAGGGCTTGCGCAGCCCGAAGCCGCCCAGGTGGGCGAACGGGTTGGGCAGCGTGGGAGCCACGACGGTGGCGCTGGCCGGCGCGCCCGCGCCCAGGTACGGACTGTACGGGTGACCCTGCGGGCCCACTTTCTCCTGCTTGCGCCACTTGGCCCGTCGGTTTTGGAACCACACCTGCAACAATAAATTTTCTATTAGTCGGAAGTCACTTTTCATGGCTTTTCGTAAAAAATTATTGCAATAATCTAAGTATAAACGAACTCGCATATACATTTTGATTGCACACTGTTAAATACGCGTTTCTCCAAAGGCACGTGATTTTATGTAAAATTTAGCCTAATATTTCTCAGTAAATGAAATATACAAAATGCGCACAAAATTTGTGATTTGTTTGCTTTATTAGAGGATAAAAGACGCAACAATTATAATTTAAAGAATTTCTGTTATTTCTCATTCAATTTTTACAACGTACAGACGTTTCTTTCGCCGAAGAAAAAAAAGCACTGGGGACATTGTTTCAAAGGGATCCTAATGAATTGACAAATAAAAAGGATGTCGGTAGATAAAAAGAAATGAAAAAGTCGAGAGGAACGATCGCGTTTTATCTGAAGACTCGAGAGCCGGAGAGAGGTATACCTCGAATTCCGGGTCAGGCTCGCACTAGGGCTTAGGCTTATGTTCCTCGGAAACTATTCGCAACCCGCGGCAATTCGAATTCCAGTTAGTGTGACGCATTCTCTTTCCTTTTTTTCAGAAAAGCCGCCTGCGCTCGCGCAGCGTATCATTATCTCCTGTCGTTCTAGAGACGCGCCGGAAGGCCCGTACCTTTCCTTCCCAACGTCTGTTTCGCCTTTTTTCGCAGCATCGCCGCACTTCTTCCCGACGCCGGGAAGCGTCGAGGCGCCGAAGCGAGGCGGTCGATACCGTTAGCAGGCCGAGGTCGATTCGGTTTCCAAAAATTGAGAATCGAGAGCCGGACGCTTCAGTTCCGGAGGGGCAGCGATCTTCGACCCTGCTTATTACCGCAGCTATCGGCGCTCCCCGAGGGTCCTTAGGCTTCGCCAAGGCCGCTGGGGCTTGCGTAACTGCTCGTGCAATCGAATTCAGAAGGTTCAACCAGAAAGAATTCACTAAGTACCCGCTTAAATAAGATAGAATTTATAGTGAAGTAATGCAGGTCAAAATATGTGCAAAATATTACTTCAATAAATGATTCTGGAGCATTTGCAAACGATCCAAGCGTTCCGAATTGCAGACACATTTATGTTGTATTGGAGATTGGAGATCGTTTCGTTAGTAATGAATCAACATTTATTGTATTTCGTACGCTCACTTGGACACGAAAAATCACTTGAAAATATATAAGCTTGAAGAATTGAAATTCGATGTTGTCGTATTCCTTTGATTTTTTGCGAAAAAAAGTCGGTGGAGAGGAAGGAAATTTCGTCGGTTCGGTGTAGGATGACAAGGGAATAAAGCGACTGTTAGGTCGATTCCCGGGCCGCGATAGCGTGCTCTAACTCGGCTTTGATTTAGCCAAACACGAGCCATTTCGTTTTAATATCGAGCAAGAGGTAATGCGGGGAGAGAGAAAGAATTTGAAAACGTCACGAAGAGATTGGACGGCGTGGCGTATCGTGACAAGACGCAATGAGGCGCTAGGCGTACGTCAACAACAATCCAACTTATCCAATCGGCAGCCGCGACGTGCTTAGCCTTTCTAAGCACCTGCCGACCCTCCCCCGCCGCCCTCCTCCCTCCTTGCCACAAAATTCATCGGATTCGTGCCGTGACCCCCGCTTCACCTTTAATTGAGACAAGTGCCAAATCGATTTGAGATCGGCCGACCCACGAATCGCTTTATTATACACTTTGGTATATACTAAACGGCTCAATAGATAGGATGTGTGTTTGTTTTAGTTGAGGCGTGAGATAAAAAGACAATTTTCAATCATCCGTAGGCTAGGCAGTCAATGAACTTTATACTTAATCTACTTTGTGTTTAATTTTTGATAAGATTAAATCTTAATCTTAATGAGGAGTTAAGTTGCCTGTCAGCTTTTTTGAGGCCTTATTTTTAAATCCAATCTCTTAGTCATTAGTGTAATCTACAATCAATATACATTGTCAGTGCGCTATTATAACATTTTATTTTATTTAAATACTTTATTTCCTTACCGAGACTAACTTGCACACTGATTCATCGTTATTAATATCTATCCTATACTGATTAAGATCCATTTTTTTAATAAACAATTGAAATTGTACAAAAATTATTATCAACTTTGTAATATATAAAAAAAATGATTCGATTTTATCAAGATACTTGTTTAATTTGCAATGAATGTTGAAGTACCAAAGCCAATTATAAAATTAGTCTAATAGAATGGATCAACACGACTCGCTTGTGTTTCACTTTCACCGGTAGGAACTAGTCGATTATAACTGTGGAGCCAATAAAAGAGTGCGATCGCCCGGCGATAAAAAGCGTCGACGGAATATCGTAGTTAATCGAACGGAGCCCCGAGCCGTCGAGAGCAGTTAGCGAGGCCCGGGGATCGCTCGGCATTACCGTTGAAATTTCCGAATCAAAGGGTCGCCGCGGGGACGCGCGCCGCCGGTCCCGGCCAGTGGTCGTATAGCTTAATCACGCGCGCGGGGGACCGAGAGTTGTACAATCGCCGATGACTCGGCCGAAAGGAGATCGGGGAGATCGGGGCACGGTAGCGCTCATTGTTTGCCGTGCGACTCGCTCGCCGCTCATTTCGTTCCGAATCCCTATCGCGGCCCGATCTATCCTCCAGAGCTTCCTCCGCAAGCGCGCAAGTCTTATACGACTTTCTTGCGTGCACAAAAAACCAATTGCTTTTCTAACGATTCTGCTGACTCGGTGCTGCCGCTGGAGGCCGCGCCTCGAGACTGGAAAACAACCGCCGGGATTATTTGTGTACTTAACAATTTTATAAATCTGTGATAAGATAATTGGGTATTCGGCATTTCTCGGGCGCTCGTTAATATCAACCGGGAAAACACTGCGGCTCAAAGGGTAATTTGTTTCCGCGGCTTATCTGGGATCTGCGGAAATTTTTTTACGCGTCGGTATTAAAAGTGCATTAGAACGTCGAGTGTACAATTGAAAGTCACTGCCAGGATAAAAATAAATAAGTTGAAAAAGAATTGCTTTAATTGCTTTATCGAAATGGTGCTGGCTTCGCTTACTTCTGTTGCAGATGTTGCGCAATGACATAAGAGACTTTTTGCGGCGCGGAGGAATAAATTATTTTTAGAACCACGCCGGTGAAAAATTAATTAATTAAGCTACGCGTGCTCGCGAGTCCCGCATTTAATATCGCAATTACGGCCTCTTAATCAGTAATTTTTCTGCGTCACGATTGAAAGTTAATCATTGTTTAATTACATTTCAATCGATTTTCAATCTAAGCGATAATAATTTAAAATAATGCGATGATTTCAAAAGCATTACTCACTAACGGTGATTCATGCTCGCTATTATTGTGCCCATTGGCACTCGCGTAATTCTCTCGGATTCTTCGTCCCACATACGTAGCGCGAAAATTAATTAGAACGACACGATATATTCTCGAGTGCCGACATTCGGCCGCGGAGTTGAAAAAAAGCGAACAATCTACTCGAGATCTCGCTAATTTCTTAATCGATCCGATCTATATAGAACTGCGATCTTTAGGCCCGGGCGACAGAGAGGGGGGAGAGATTCGCGCAACGATCCGGAGCGAGAGATAATAAAGGCCGGGAGAGATTTATCACCGTGGAGTTGTAGATCGTGCAACGAAAACTAATTAGCTCCGATTTAGAGATTGAAAATGCCGAGGGGCCCGGGGGAGGGGGGCCGAGAGAGAAAGAGCGTACAAATCGAATTGATAATGCGGAGGGAACGCCGGCGCCCGGATAATTAATGCGGCGCGATTAAGCGCGGAACGAGCGGGGCACGGCCGGTGCGTTTTGTTTAAAACCGCCGCGATGTTTAGCGCCCTGCTGGGGGCAATCCCGCGCTCCATGGGGGGTCCCACCTTCGGGTGCCCGTGGATCCCCCCGTCGCCTTGACCGTCTCATCCAGCGGCTGGTCTTAAGAAAATACCTGGATGGATTCGTGAGTCAAATTTTATGGCGAGGAGGTCGCGGGGAACAATGTTGAATTACCGCGAGAGCTTAATTAATTTAGCCTATTTCAAACCTTGATTTTAGGATGGGTCCGCCGGTGATGTATTATAAATGAGATAAAAAAGCAAGGATTGCGAAACGTGTTTATTAAACATTATACATTGTTGCGGATAATGGGTATCTTGAAAAAATTTAATAACCATTTTTTCAATTTATATTTAATGTCTCGTTAAATCTGTGATAACTGTGTTAAAAGTCGATGTTGCTAATCACCTTGCTAGATAATATCATCGGTTGGTTTTAATTAATTAAAAGTACAATTTCCTTGACAATAACATTATAAATATCAAATTGTTCTAAAAATAATAATAGGTTTAACAGATATATTGCAGAATGAAAAATTCTTTTTAAATCTCAAAATTAAACATTAATCTGTGTAATATTGAATCTCAATGATATTTTAACTTCAAAATTTTACTACCTCATAAATTAAAGTAGCGACAAACTAAAAAAACTTTTGAATTTAACTTTAAAATTATGAAAAAAATAAAGTCATTTTTCACTGCTCTTTGAGCCCTGTCGGAGATCATAATCGTATCTCACGATAATTTTGATCATTTGTAGGCAGTCAAATGATTTCGTTGATTTACGCCGATTTAAAATCAAGAGCTCGAAATCCCCAGACAGGTGTGATATTGACAAACTCTCTTAGTTCGACTCAGCAAGTCGTTTACTAAATCAAATTCACGAGATGCCAGGTAACCCGGAGAGAGAAGTCGTCCACGAAAGAACAAAAAAAAATGAGAACAAGCGGTTCGACTCAGGAAAGCGAATAAGGGCCGGCAAAGGTATAGCAGTGGCTGCCGAGGCAATTCAGAATTCTAGGATTGTATCGCGAGACGTATCCCGGGCCTCGGCATGTACGCGCGCGTCTATGTCGCATTCCGTTCAATCTTTCGGAATACCGGGGGCGAGGGCAAAAAGCGAGGGGCAGGCGGGTGCTCACGGTGGTCCGGCGTACCCCCGTCGGCCGTTTGTCGGCTCGCGGGTCGAAAACGAGTCTCGGCTCGGTTCCGGGAAGCCACGGCACGACACATTGCGTGCGCCCGGAGGTGGAACGAGCGACACGTACGGGGGGGAGGGCAATTTTTTCCCCGGGCCGAGTTCGCGAGAACCCTCGAAAAAGAAACGCGCGCGCGCAGCCTCTTCCACCCGCCTCCGCGCCTCGCGACCACTAGTAGGTCGAGCGGACTTATTTTTTTTCTATCCCTCTCCGTTCGCCGGTAGCCGCGCGGCGGAATGACGGCGATTTTTAATACGCGAATGGTAAAACTATCCGGAGGGGGTCGAAAAAGCGCGGCGCGCTGCCGTTTCCGAAGAAACGCCTTTTCGCATTAAGCACGCTGACCGACCGAAACGGTTGCGGCCCCAAAGGCGCGTTCGCGGAGCCGGCCTTTCTTCTGACGATTCGATATCGCGCGGCATTCCTTCAAAACCCGCCTTAATTTCGAGGCAGGTGCAACACCTGCTTTTTTTACGATTCACTTGCCTAGTTCTCCAAGTATTGCTTCGGGGTTTGCCCAATCAATTTCACGAATCATTCTGTAAATATCAAGAGGTTTTTTTAGTGTTGGAAGTTTTAATGGAATTCACGATGATTATACTGATGAAGGAATTGAACTGAATGAAGGAATTAATTGTTTTTAAAATAGATCGATTACTTTGGTACTTAATGTCTTTTTTTGTAATGATCGATTTCTCGATACTACAGGTACAGACAAATTTTTAGGTGACAGCTGACGACATGACGTAAATGAGTGGACGAGAATCTAAAAATAGATGCTGACTTTTGATATCGTTAAATGTTTTCATCCATTAATAACGACGTCATAAATTGTCAATACTAAATTTGAGATTTTACGAATACATCGATGGCTGTACTAAGTGATTCTGTATAATATGATAACTGTATCACATATATTATACAAAGTTAATTAAAAATATCAATTATTTATCGATTACGGCTGTAATCTGAATGCTAATATAGTGGCTCTTAAATCAGCCACTCCTTTACCGTTCTAAAAACCAGTTTTTTAAGTCTTTTTCAAAAGCAAAGATTAAATGAATATCGAAATTGTGTACAATAAGTTTTTCTTCAGAAAAGTGACGACATGAAATAAAAACGAACTCTCGTTTACTTAATAATCCCTCTCGACTAAAAGTCGTAATCAAGAAAGCAATAATTATAGTTTGACGAAAAAAAGTAATTTTCAATACTTTTCGGATCTAACGAGCACTGCATTTAAGCAATAAAAAGGATGGCATCGTTCAGAGACGTAAAATTATTTTCCACCAGCGCAAGGAGCTTAAAAAAAAAGTAAAGTAATACCGGGGTACCGTCCGCAGCGACGCCAGCGACAGCGAAAACGCTAAGCACTTAATTGAGTCTACGCAGGCACGTATATTAACGCGCGCAAATAAATGCAAGGGCTCGCGGGCTTTAAATTGCCCGGCGCATGAAGTCGGATGCGTCGGGCCGGCGGCGAGGCGCTCGGGGGAAATCGGAAATTAAATTCTCGACTTTGTAAGGCCTTGTATAAATTGCAACTTGACGCTTTCATTACCTTTCACGGAATGACACGCAGCGGCGCAGCGGCGGGAGCCAGGAAATGGGCGTCGGTTCGCAGCGCGGAGAAATTGAAGAGAGGCCGCCGCGAATGCGTATAGCAGGAATAAGCGAAGCGTGAATGTCTTTGTCGAGGAACTGCGCCAATTGCCGATGTGTGCTGGGATAAACTGGACGGCCGGGCCTCGCCCCTTTTCGCGCGGCGAATCTCGCCGCAATTACGCCGAGGAGTTGCCCGCGACACTCGCTCTCAATTTTCCCTTCGTAAACTTTTTAACGGTGCTTCGCGCTAAAGCCGAGGGGAAAAAGGCGCGAAAGCGCCGAGGAATCGCGTCGTTACCCCGGTTCTTACGAAACTATTAAAGCCGCGCCCGCCCTATCGCGCCTCTTTACGAGCTGCTCTAGCCCCGCGGTCGGCGGTTCGCAAAGCCGGCGTCCTTTTTACTTTTTTTTCGCTCTTGCGAAAAGCCTCTAAAATTCAATGGCGATGGAAATATCGCTATTTCGATCGGCGCGCTCGGCAAAAAGAGGAGCTTTTATTGTCCGCTTGTTTATTGCTCGCTTTTTCAGCCTCCAGCCGAGGCGCTTATATATTTTATCCGACAAATTAGATTTGGGAAGAATGAGCGTTTAATTTACGGCGCTTTTTTGTCCACTGCGAAATTCCCGGTGTCGCTCCTCTGTCAAAGGAATTTATGCACACCTCGGGCTGTTTATAATAGCGCGCCCGGCGGTGCGGCTCGCGCCGTATAATGCGAGGGGCAGCAGTGCGCAACCCGAACGGCGGAGGACAAAGAAGTGGCAAAAATCTGAAATCTCAATTCGGGGGTGCGAGGAGCGAAGCGAAGCGGGTAATTGAATGAAAGAGGCGCGTCTAGCCGAAAAATCGGCCGGACTCTCTCGGAGCGACTTTGCAAGTATAATGAAGCAGCGGGGAAGGAAGCGCGCGCGAGTCCGCGCCGTATATATATGCAGAGGAGGGAGAGAGGGAGGCGGCAATCAGCGCGGCCGCGAGTATGTGGAAAGAGGGAAAAAGAGTGGGTAAATACCGGGAATAAATTAAACTAATTGAGCAAATTAGCCGGCCATTCACGCACGCCATGCCCTACTAGACGCCTCCCTCCGAGCGCGTGTCGTTCGCGGTGAGGCTACACTTTTTATGTATACCGCGCGTGCGCCTACCGCTTTTCATCCGGCCGATACGGGGCTGACTTTGCATGCGAGAGGTGTATCGGCTACTGCCGCTCAGAGCGCGATGATTGCGCAAGTCAATTGGAACAGCGAGCCCTTTGGAGCATCCGTATTCTCGCCGGTAGGTCGGGCGCGTGACCTTCCGAGCTCGAAATGTTTCTAAGTATAAGAGAAACGTATTGGGAGAGTGCGGACCGTTCATTATGTTGAGACGGCCAGAAGGCGCCCCGGCGAAAACACCTAATATGCAGATTCAAATTAAATGGATCATTAAACGATCTTTTCGGAATACATTGTATAATACCGTGCCTCTGGCACGTAACGCTCCGCTGATCTCGGAACCAGATCTCACGGAGGGCATACTTTCCTGTTTGCGTTCCGTCACTTCTTAAAGGCTTTACTTTTTTTTTATTAATATTGACATTTTGAGTTGAAAAATATTGTGCCTTTAAACCTACCTGTATCCGGGCTTCTGTCAGTCCAATTTTCATAGCCAATTCCTCCCTGAAACATAAAAATAAAATTTGTTACTTAAAGTTGTTTTTCATTCTTCACAGTTTTATTCATAACGTTATCAGTATTGCTTATAAATATATTTTACAAATTTTACGCTCGTTGATCCACTGATGACGTGCAGATAAATGTAGCGCGTCATTTTTAGCAAAGGAACGCGGGAAAAAATTTTTTGCCCAAAAGACTTTTGAATTCATAGTTGGTCGATAGGACACCTCGTGACTGAGAATTTGAAAAGGTACGTCTCTACGGCCTTTGATGCAGGTTTATTAAGGTTAACTTATGAATACAAGCAGAGTCGAAATTATCATGCCTCGAGGGTGGGATCCGATGCAAAATCCGTTATTTTCTAGACAAATTGCTCAACATCTTCGACGAATTGTGCGGAAATCTCAGTGATTACTGCGTACGCAGAAGCCGTTCTCTTGAATTTATTAAAACCTTAACTGCCAGTCTTTTAACTGCCGGTGTTTCGCGGTAGAGGCATGGGGGAGCCCTCCAAAACTTTGAAAATTACAGGCAGCAGCAAATTTTCAGAGGAATCGTAATTCCAATCTCACACATACTCCTCGCAACTTGGACTGACCTCCTTCGTAAATTACACGTTTATTTATAAAAAGAGTAATTAATAATTTCGTGTTTTTTTTTCAAAAGCATTTCTCGCGAGAGAAAATTGAATCCTAATCAGGCAGAGACAATGTAACGAATAGCCGGGGAATAACTATAATTAGACGGCGTTCGTAAACTTTGTAATGTAACATTTGAAGTTATCTGTTGCGGAAGACAAAAAGGACAGTTAATTGCATAATATTTACAAATGTAAAATTTATAACGATCTGTGTCATTATCCGCAGCGCCGATCCGGTAGGTAAAAAAGCTAATGTTTAGCTTGTGATTAGACAAGCGCGAGCGTGGCATCAAGCGACGTACGATAATGACCAAGCCTACGAGATGCACGGCCGCTCTGAGCAATTTGTAACGGCGCTTGTATCTCCACCGTAATTACCGCATCCGCAAAGTTGCAAAAGTTTCTGAAAAACCGAAGAAAAAGTCATTGATTTCGTGCTGCTCTGTGCGGACTCGCGAGTCAAGCTACTTTTTTCGAGGTAATCTAATTACGGAACGATTTTTATTCGATGTTATTACTCGCACGCACCGGTTTCACCTCGATGTACTTGTAGACCGAGTAAAAGCTTTCTAGATATGATCGATTGTGCCGGTTCAATTCTAAGCGGAATTAAATGAGAATAATGCTTCACAAGTGATACCGTTTCATTTATTAACTTTAGATTGATATATTGGAAATGTTATTGAGGTTTTCTCGTTAAGTTTTTAATTTATTGGATCTCAACCATTTTTATTTATATTTATGCTAATTTCGTATATCAATCGCAAATAACAAATTATGTTGAAAGAAAAAAGATTTCCCCATAAGTCAGTGATCAAATTGGAAGAGTGAAGAGATTTGTAAATCATCCTAATACAATGTCTCGGTAGTAGTTTGTAACAGCGCTGTATGCAGCAGTCGTATAATCATTTTAAATGAATAACGTAATCGTTCACGGGTGAAGAATTCTTTTTTCAGGCATTTTTTTGTTATAATTATACATTATTTATGAAAGGCTATTTACATAACAAAACAAAGTAAAACGATAAAGTGTACATAATTCGCGTCGTTAAGAAGTAAATTACATTGAATTTTCCGTAATACGAAAAAGAAGATAAGCGATTATCAATTGCTGACGACTCGGTCATTATTTCCCAATTTCCTCTCGCTGGAGATTCCCATCGCGTTATTCACCATAATCTCGTGCGTCAGCGTTTTTTTTTCCTTTTTTAATCTCCCACCGGCGCGCGTTTCCTCAAATATCGTAAGCGCGCCTCGCGCGCAGGAGCTCGTGTGCATCCAGCGGTCACACCGGCCGGCCTAACTGTGCTCTTTGTGCCCCTCGCGGCGCGCCGCGCGCTCGCTGAATCGGCTTTTCTTTTTATCTCGAGGATACGCTCGCGGCCTCTCCTCCTTCGTCCGTCCGCCTCTCCGTCTCTCTTTGTTTCTCCGGATTTAATAAGATCACGAAATTTCGTGGTTAGGCCGGTGTCCCTAATTACCGCGCGCGCCGCCGCCGCCGCCGCTCGCCCGACGCTGTTATAGTGTATAGCGGCAGGACCTTGGGTCCACCTCGGAGTGTTCACGGTTTGCTCCCGCTCCTGCGAGCTGGTAATTTGTTGCGCGCGCCGCGGCCGAGATGTCCGAAATTTTTTCGCCGTGCTAGTTTTCCAACTGTAACTGTTAAATTGAAATTGCGCGTTTCAAAATTTCACAGTTACAGTTTTTATATTGATTCAAAATGTTTATTTACTATTTTTAGCGTGAAGGGGTTGTTTTTCCGCTCTGATGAAATGTGGAATTCTTCTTTAACTTTTATGAACATTATCGAACATATCACCCGAAATTTTTTTATTATATTAGTTATAATAATCGATAAAATATTAAAATAAAACAGCTGCGTATAACAATGTTCATTTTATCGAATGAGTCGGTAGTTAATTTAGCTCGATAACACGATAAAAACATTTAAAAGACCTTTTACTCCATAAGCAACCTCTTAGATTTTGCATAAAAAAAAATTTCTATAATGGAAGTGCGTTGCTTACGTGGCCCCGTAGTAGGTGTACTGCTCAAGATTCGTGATTCACGTAAAGACTCGTTTATGAAGAACACGGCGCTGCCGTTTCTCATTAGCTCCTCGAATTATGCCGAGGCTGAGAACTCGAGTACGCGCGCAATTCGGTGCACACTTTGCTATGCATGTGCTCGTGTACGTCGGCTCGAGATACTTTCTTAACGTTTTCCAGCGCGGATCGCCTCAATTGCTCAATATCAAGCACGTTTTCCTGGCCTCGCGGTCATTGGCTAACGACTTTCCGACATTTGCGGGATTAGCCTTTGAACTAGTCCACTTTTCGAGATACCTTAATCCCTTGTTTTGCTAATAACCTGCGATAGCCTAAATTGAAATAGAAGCGAAACCAAAAGTACATCGAATTAGCTGTTTTGCGCACATTATTTTTTGAAGCTTGAAATCAGGATTCTTTTCTAATAATTTTGAAGAAACTATCTATCTTTTGAAGTTGCATTAGGAAAAAGGAAAGTTAATTAAATTTTACGTTAAGTAGTATTAACAATTCGATAGTGCATGCTGTCCTGATTAACGTGAACATTAAATGGATGCAAGTCTTATAGTGATTTAGAGTGTAACAGACTGCTTAATCAATGTCACTGTGATTTATATAGAAAGATTTATTTTCTTTTAGGTATCTCCAATCACTTTTATACAATTTATATAGATTTATACTCATGATTGGATGCATCCTTTTACGGTGTATGTGTGAGAACATTATTTTCTATTAGATGAGCTTCAGTAATTAGGTATTAGAAATAATAATAAATAGGTTTTTAAGGGAATTAGAAAATTGATATAACTCTTTTTGTTTCGTTGGATAGTTT
>UXGC01002343.1:0-12233 GCA_900480045.1 Eurytoma adleriae
GCTCAATAGCCCTGATAATTTATTCGTTTTTGCCCGGCTGGAGTTTCATTGAGTTTCCTTTGACGCCGTTACGCTTATCGAGCACTTTATATTTACCGCGGGGGGGACTGCGTTTTGAGAGAGAAACGATGCGAATTATCGCGACGTTGAATCGTACATTACCGGGGAGATATGCGTTTTTAAGATAATAAAATTGATCTGCGGCGCGCGCACATAAGACTCGCGAGTGATCATTGTACGTACAACGCCGCGGCGTAAACTTTTATCGCTCGCTTATAAATCGCAAGTAGTTTCGCGCACGACCTCACTTTTTCTCGGACTACAACAATCAATTAATAAATTGCGCAAACGCCAACAGGCGAGGTGCAAAGTCCGCGGGCGGTCGTAGGAAGTGAGTCTAAATCGAAACCGCCGCGGCGCGATATAGGCGTGACACGGCTCATTATCAATGTAACCTTCTCTTCCGCGCAAAACAAAAACAAGGCGCTCAATGAGCCGGTACACCTCGGGTCCCGTATAACGCAAGCCGCTCAAGGAGCCGCCGCCGCGGTAATGACCGGCTCGTTGAGCAGAGGAAGAAGGGAGTAAGGATCACACGAAATCAATCGTTCGCTTGGTAGTTTCGCAGATCGTTCAACCCGAGGAGCGAAATTCGCGCGATTTCATCCCGCGGGCTACCGCTTATGCAAAATCGAGCGATCGCCGGTCGTATATGTCGGCCTCGCGCGCGCGCTCGACGGAGAGGGAGAGCTGCCGGCAGGAAAAATTGAACGGCTCGATGAGCGCTGCTATAAGAGTGATCGATCGATCGAAATTTATGAGCTTTCTCGAGTGTTAATTAAGTGCGTATACTTGCGGCTAAGATGGGGATCAATTAACGAGTGGCATTAAGCTTGTTTGGAGTCGGTAATAGCGCTGAAGACATTGTTCACGCGCCGAGCCTTATCTATCTAGACGGAAGTTATCGACGGCTTTTTAATCCGCGTTTATTAATTCGAAAGAGCTCGGTACGACGGGATAGACCCCGTAAGCCGCATCATCGCGCGCTTAAAACCATAATCGGCTTTATACTATAATTATTCATTTAATCCTACTCTAATATTAGATGGGCAATTTCGAGCTGAGAGGTTTGCCATTTTATAAAATTTCTCAACTATTATGAATAATCAATTTACGATCTTAAATGTAAAAATATCGCGTAAAAAATAAATGACAAATTCGCGAACAAAAGGTACTAGATCCGCAACGTGGATTGGTGTAGCAACGTCTCGAGTAAACCGATTACACGCGTAACACTTGATTTATCGATTTTAAAATGTGTCGCAAAATGATATACTACTTCTATTCAACATGTTTATCAACAGCGAATATGAGTTGAGTTAAACACTACACGCGTTAACTATGCAAGCGTGTCTTTATCCGGGCATGAGTCTCCCATCAAAATCACTCCCGGAGTCGGCGCATATGCATGCTCGCTCGGCCGACTCATTGCACGCGAAGGTGTTCAGCCGAGCCTAGAAAGTTTTCCACTTTGCTCGCGCTTCTACTAAGTACGCTCCCGCCGATACATGACATAAACATAAACGCCTGTCGCGAACAATTTTGCTTTCGTTCGTACGCGCAAATATTGACGGGAGCCGCCGATTATGCCCCCAAGAGAATCCGCGAACTTTCTGAATAAAACACAAACACTTCGATGGAATGGCTAAGGGGAAACACCGATGGCAATAATGCCACTTTTAATGCCACTTTTAGATGGCAATAAAAATCGCACGATTATAATGGAGAAAGTGTATTGACCTTTTCTTTTTTTAAAACGAAATTGAAGTTTCCCTTCCATTACGTAAAAATCGGAGATACGCGAGAATTTATAACATAAATTGCGTACATCCTTATGAGCGTAACTTTTCAATATAATCGAAAATTAACAACGGCGCGGGATGAATGCACCGCATTCACTTTCGTTTTCAAACGCAAAAAAAAGTAAGCAGGAACATTAGGTGGAACTGCATAAGGAATGGGCGAGTTATAGCGAAGACGCTATTGTCGGCTGTTGCACCGCATCGGCAGAAGCACCGCAAGCGTAGAAAGTCCGTTCCGCGTGTGTGCAGTATATATATCTTTACATACACACGACATAAACATAAACACCTGTCGTCCTCGGGTAACTCGTGAGTAACGTAATAAAGCGCGAGCCGCGCGCACTTTCTTCCGGACCGGCGAGATTGTGAATTGTACGTGCCCGCGAGAGTTCAGACCGAATGAACGAGGAAGTTCGCAGGGTCAACGCTTCGCCACGATCGATCCCCGCGGCTCGTCATCCTTAATGTCGCTAGGCGAGCTTTGACACACGAGCCACTCTGAATAATTATGGTACGGGCGTTGTACATTTACCGCTTACCTAAATGGAGCCTGGTGATTCACTGACGGCATCTCGCGAGGGTAATTATATCGGGAAATATTGAAATCGTTAATTAAGAAAAAAAGGGAAGGTTACATAATGCGTAGAAAAAGTTACTACGTATAGGTGAGTAATGAAGTGGGAGAGAAAAATTGTACCCGCAAAAAAATGGAAGTATGTAAATGATTGTCGCTCGCTATCTCGTGGTGGATTCGTCATCACAAACACGTCCTCCCACTAACATGAAAAGTGAAGCGTGAAGAAAAGATCAGCGCAAAAAATTATTACACACGACAAGCGTATCTTGTGAAAATACGCCGCGCCCACGCACGTACCCGCGACCTTCGTTAGAAAGCTCCTATGCAATTATCGTAAATTTTTAAAGATCCAGAATTTTTTTTATCGGCCTCTGACCTGTAATTTCCGAAGCAATAACAGAGGCGAATTGCTCCAGCGGCATTGAGTAACACGCCAAGCCAAGTACACCATCAATGAAAAACTAAAACATATATCTTATCTCCGGGCTTTGGCCATTTCTATTCACGACACTTTTTATGAATCCAATCTTTCACTATCTCCCATAAAGCCATTATCTAGAAATGGAATGAGTCTAAAAGTAAAGTTCGCTGCTCTAACCTTGAGCAGACCTTGTATAGATGAAATGATGAAAAAGCCACTGAAAAAAGAAATCCAACAAAAGATGGGAAAAGCGCGAGGTCGGGGGAGGAAATAGTAGCGCGTCAGCCGGTGCAGATGCGGTTAATAGCCTTGGCGGGGGTTGCGGCAGTCCCGGCAGCCGCACGTCCCGGCGAGACTGCCATTATGCAGCAACGCCCATTATCGTGATCCACGCTGATGCGGCTCGTTTCCCCAGCGTCCCAGGGGCCGCCGCCGCTGCGCTTTTCGCCTTTCCTTTTGCCGCCTCGACGAGGTGCGACTCGCACTTTTCACCTGCGGGAGGAGAGAAAAGAGCGAGGGGGCGACACACCGCTCGTACCGATGATGTATAATGTATACAGAGGCCATGGCCGGTGTGCGCCACGCGGGGCCGGTGCCGATTAATCTTGCCCATGGGTACCTGCTGCGCTCTTATTTCTGCCTACGCACTCGGCTCCGCGGCCTCTTTTTGCCAACCTTCCCGGCATCTTTATTTTTTCCCTCTCGCCGACCGAGACTTTTTTCCCATCGCTCGGTGCTCAATGAGAGCCGCTTCTCGGAGCGAACTCCGATCAGTCATTATTAAGTATTTATTTTGTCAACAAGTATTTTTCGGGCCGGAAAAAATCCGTATTCTCCCAAATATGGCCTTTCATCAATTCATTTTTAATTCATTTACTTAAAAAAATGTGTACAATGTAAAGCATTAATCCCTTACCTTACCAAAATAAAACATGGAATGTGCTCATTACCATAATTCTAATTATGAATCACACGTTAAAATTAAACTAAAAAATATACAATATGAATATCAAAATAATTGATTTTGATCGATAAGGTTATATTAGTAATGGCCATGGGAAGGCGCATAAACAAAAATGAGAAAAAAAATGGATGCTCACCGTGAGTTGAGACTTGTCGGGAGCGATGGCGGTGATCTCGAGGGACCTGGGTTCGGGGGGGTTGGCCCGATGCAGCAAAGCAGCCGGCACCTTGGCCACCAGCGAGAGTCTTCTCGTCAGCCTCCTGCCGAGTTCCGCGCGCCGTCTCAGCCTCACTCGCGGCCCGGTGCCCTTGTAACCTCCGAATTCCATTTTTAACGACATGCCCCGCGCACCCTACTCAATCTTAACCGCTTCTCTCTCTCTCTCCCTTTTTATTGCCTCCCGCGATACATTTTCACTCGCGCGCCGTCACTTGACTCCTCTCGTTTCGCTGCCGCCCGCGGTTGATTGTTTACAGCAGCTGCGGAGCAAAAGAAACACTAAAGAATCCGTTCCTTTTATTGATCGCACTTTAACGCCTCCACCAATATCCTTCACTTGGGCGCCGCCTTACGACGAGCCAATTCTCGAACAAATGTTTTTGTCGTCTGCACAACAGCCGGCATCCTTTTCCTGGAATCCGGCCGAGAAACTAAACAAACACTTCACCAGTGACTCCGATCAATGAATCACAGCACACGGAATATTCAATCTCTGTCACAAACTGTTTCTTTTTTGTTTCCAGTCCACCGGTCAATCCCAACAGTGTCGCACTGAGCATCGAGGCGCAGCTTCTTCCGGTCGCTCTATGAGCGAGCTAGGCGTTCCGCGAAAGCCCGTTGCGAATCCACGTGACGGAACGGCCGCGGCAGCGACTGGGGGGCGGGAGCGCAGCGACGTCGTGTAGCGGTGCGCCGCGACTGGCCGAGGACGAAGTCGAGCGGCGACTGCCGCACATAGGCCGGGCTGAGGCGCGAAACGCGCGTGATGCGCGCTCGGCTCGCGAGTAGCGGGGGGCTTTGCCGAATCGCGCCGATCGTTGGACCTCTATGTACGTACAGGTATGTACATCGTCTATTTAATTTTTCCGATCTCTTTACAGTACATTCGAGCACTGCACTTCCGACCACGTGCTACACACGTGCAGTCCGCACCTTACCGGATTCTACTGTACGCCAGTTGTCAATCGCGATGCCATGGACGATTCTCACTGCAGCAGGTTTGTTTTGATTCACCCGTTGCTCTTCGGGTTCCGCCCACCGCTGACATCAAAGCTCAAAACCCACACACACGCCAGACACTGCGGGGAAATCGCAGCAGATAACAAGTGCAGCCGCAAGGTCACTAGTGGTGCTCGGAGAAAAAACTCAAGGCGAGTATGATGATCATTTTGAACTGTTTTTACAATCTTTAGTATCCCATGCAATTCACTCCATCTCAAGACTACTTCCTCGCTTACTGCTTGCAGACACCCTTCGCCCCGCGAAAAAGTTGGGGGCAAAGAAGGCAGACCGGACGCTCCAGTAGCCGGCGTCTCGGCGGCGGCGCTGCCAAGGGCTAAAACGAGCTCGCTCGTAAATGCAAAGTACGGAGGACGAGCGCAAACGAGCGGACTGCGCGACGGGAATAAAAAGAGGCGGGTGAGTGCGCGCGCGGGAGGACCGAGGAGAGGAAAATTGCTGCGGCCGAGTGTATATAGACGCAGGAGCTGCGAGGGATGCCGGCGCGCCGCGAGTGCGCGAGTGGTGTGTGCGCCTTATGCCGAGATACAGCTCCGTGTGGCCGGCCCGGCGCGCTTCGACTGAGCGCCAGCTGGAAATTGAATCCGCCGCCGAGCCGCCTCGAGTAGACGCCTCCTACCGCGCGCAGCTCTGTCCCCGTGCCGTGCGCGCTCGCTGCCACTGTCTCTTGTCTTCTATTCGCGCCGCTGCTCGCGTTGCGGAATTAAGTATGCTTTTTCCTCATTTTTTCACTTTATCTGATTTTGTTGTGAGCTCTGTAGTAATTTGTGTTTGTACTTATAAGCTTACGTAGATTGCTTGTTTAAAAAGTTTTCTAAAGGTTTATTTTTATAAATTTCTTTTAATAATTTTATTGTTTATTGCGTATACACGTAACTTAACATATATTTTTCTTATATAACAATTAATTATAATGAATAACGTCTTATGCATTAAAATTATAAACAATCAAATAATTATAAAACTATTGTGTAAATAATTATAACAGAAATAATAAAAAAAAGTAAATTCATAGTACTTTGAAAATTGCAAACTTGTATCTTGCTATCTGTGTATAAAATCTCTAACCAATAAATTTTAAAATTTTCAGGTATACATCATTTCCATTAGCAATTAGCGGCGCATCTGGGAAATGTTCACAATGAAAATTCGCATATCTCGAATCTATATAAATTAAATTTCGTCAGCTTTAACACACAATTGAAATAAAAAGAGCTCTTGTCTAGCTCGGCAAGGGATGTCGCAAAATGCCTTAAATGATAAAACTTGCGAAAAGGATTGAAGACGGCGTCGCGAGCCTATTGTGTGACTCACTCGGGATTCGCACATAAATCGCAATCTCGCAGGAGCATCGAGGATGTGTGTAGGCTATCGGGCAAATGAAGCGTCCTACACTGACGGATTCGCGCGCACGCGCCAGATATACAAAAATAAAAAAACAACTTGCGATGCGCTTGTAAATTAATCCAGCAATTCTGAAGTCGCGGGAAGTCAGTCGCGCTTCGCCTCGCCTCATTGCTTTTCACTTCACGTATTTCATCGGCATGCAGCTCTGCTTTATCTAGTCTACTCCTTACAAAAATCCAACGTGTTGAAATTTAATGCTGTAAAGCGCTTTACACTTCGAGAGCGCCTTTTCCGAGTGCGCATTTTAGACTTGCATAGAATTGTAGACTTGTTAGATGTAAACATGGAGTACAATAAACTTACAAGAAGTTTTGATATAAGTCATCACCTGCTTAAAATGGAGCTTAGCAAAGTATTGGAAAAGGAAAAATCAGATATGAAAATCATTGAGAATGATAGAAAACGTTTCTGGATAAAGCATAAGAGACTGGAAAATCTAAAAAATAAAGCAAGCTCCAAAGTGAGTTAAGAGACTGCTAACCAATTAGTTAATTTATAACAATAGAGTTAATTTGTTAGTAAAATTTTATTAATTGTAAACTGATAAGTAAACATAATTATCGACACAGTAATTCACGATCGTCTAGGAGGTGGACGAGTACATGCGTAGTCTGCAGGTAAAAAATGAACTGTCAACAAATGAGAAAACATTGTACGAGGCCATTCGATGCATGATCTTCACCGACGGTGAAATTGATTTGGATAAGATTTTATGTCTTCACCTATTATCTACTCATGCGGTAGAACCGGTCGATAATGAATATACTCTTCCTTCTACATCGACCTTGTCAGGTCAGTATTATTTCACGATTTGATTTAACAACATAACTTTTTTTCACGAGAATATTTTTACAGCATTATCGAGCAGCAATGAAGATAAAAATGAACAATGTACGGAAAGTCCGTGGGACAGCGTTTTACCGTATTACGTAGTGGAAATTAAACGAGACGAAGAGCAACAGATGAAAGAAAGAATAATTCGAGAGGTTGATTTCAATAGAAACGAAGACTTTATGCACGTTTTGACCCCAAAAATGCTTGATGACATATCATTGCGATCGGCAAGTATCTACAGTAACTTACTCAAAGCCGCTAAAGAACGAGGCGAAATCTTAGAAAGCCAGCGTACTGTGTGAGTAAAAATGTATAATTAGCACTGAAGCTTTCTGAAGATCAATTTTTTATACTTTAATAAATGTTTCAGAACTCTTCAAGAAAAGGCGTACGCATGTAAGATTTGCATAACAATTACTTTTATATATAAAAGGGTTCATTCATTTATATATTTTTGCAGCTAGCATAAAAACCAAGTTTAAAAATTTAGCAAAAACTTCTTTTTTTCCAAAAGTGTCACAGTCATTGTCAATGAATTTTCCTTCATGTAGTACATCAGTGAATTTACCTATGCAAAAGTTACCCACGCCAATATTAAAGAAAGTACACACAAATTATGTATATTTGAGACCCGTACGGTCGATCAACGACGTACATAAGAAGAAAGTTAAAGTTGTAATGGTGTGTATCAATAAAGAATTATCAGCATTAGTTCAATCTGTCATGGAAGTTTTGGAAAATGTCAGTCCTGGCAAGATGAAAAGTATTATGAATATTTTAAAAGAGCCTAAAGAATTGGCGGCTGTGATGGCAAAAAGCAATATGAGTAAATTTTTTAAATATTTAAATGAATTTCCTTTAATTTCATCTCCAAAAAATTTTGCAACCAAGTGCATGTTTGCTTTGGAAGAACTTGATTATAATTCGAAGTGCAGACTAAAGAAGCACGTTGTTGCCGAAACTCTTGTAGTGGAACAAAATTTGCTTTTGGAAGATATAATTACCGCAATAAGAAAAAATATCTCTAAATTTATTGAAGTTCAGGGAAGCGATATTGAGACAAAAAATTTTTCCTCAACCGAAGAGCAAACTGTGTCTCCAAAATATGGCAAAGAATTTCTTGACAATATTAGTGAAAGAACAAGTAATTCTTCGCCACCGGTAAGGTTTAAATATATAAAATATAAAAATCCGCCTTGCAATAAAATATCGTATATTTCTAGTCAAGCAGAGGCTCCAGGAATAAGCTTGCCTGTTCGACAAGGCGTGATACAATGAAAGAATTTAAAACTAATAAAAGAAATAAAACAAATATACGATCGAAATCTTCACAGCAGAATAAACTTAAAGTAAATAATTTTTTAACAATTACAAATAAAAATCATAAACTTAATAAATTTAAATTAATTTTAGTCTCTGAATGTTTGGCAAGAAAATAATTGCATGAATTCAGATCTTATCATTTTACGCAGGATGACAAATGAACAAAGAATTCTTGTAGGGCAAAAATGCGCTTCTTTAAAAACTAAGAAAATTAATAACGAAGGTATAATTTTTTACGATTTAAAAATACCTAGTAAGTTAAAAATGGAAAAGTAGGAAAAAAGATTTTCATTTTTTAGGAGTATGGACTGAAAAAGTACCGCTTCCTGATTTAATGACTTCCGTACTACCACAAGAAAGCATCAAATACTTAACACAAGGGACAATTTACGCAGATGATAATAACAGCGGCTACGACCAATTACGAGGTGTAAAAGAAAATCGGAAATCTACCCATGAAAAATTGACAGAATTAATGTTGGCTGAAGTATAAAAATTTTAACTCTGATCAAGAAAAAAATTAACAAAATTGTCATTTTAATTCAATTTAAATATTTTAGTTGCGTTGTGAAGTCGCAGAAATAGAAACACAGAGAAAACTGACTAATTTTATGGACAAATCACTATAATACATTGGTAAGCAGAAGAAAATTATTAAAAAATATTCATGGACGCGCACTTATAGTAGTTTCAGAGTTAAATAATATTTAATTAAAAAATATACTGCGAATTTGCTCTTATTTAAATCTAATGATTTGTAATAGAGCTATGAAAAACTCGAACCTAAAATTGATCAAATAGTGTTTTACAAATTTACAAATTGTATAGGTATACTCACGATTTGTAAAACAGAATAAAATTTACAAAAATAAAGTATTTTTCGATACTTCTCAAACTTTGGGGAATATTATTTTTTTTTACTTCACTGAAAGAATGAAATAATTATTAATTAATTTATTCTCATCAGTAAGTACTTTAATACTTTTAAAATCAGATTTTTTATAATTATTTATCGCGTCTATTTGAATTCAAAATAGTAAGTTACATTTCTATGAACCATTTTTGTATTATACGTTACATGAAAACTGCCCATGCTATTAAAGTTTGCGCCGCAAAAGAAATATAACCTGCAAATTAACGTTTGTTATAGTTTTTCAAGAGAAAAGCAATTAATAACTTTTTAAAAAGGTAGTAAATGTATACAGTCTACGTTATAAACAATTGGTTTAATATTGAATAGATTTCTTTAATTTTATAATGTGTCAGATTATTGAATAAAAATCTAGTTTTGTTATTTAAAAGGAAGCATTATGGATAAAATTTTAACAAAATCTATAAGCACCTGCAGAACTTTAACATGTCGATCACTAATTGCTTGCCAGTGTGCCAGGTATATAACGAAACAGTGTACTTATACACCTAATAATTTTATTACAAAAAAATTTATTTTAATTAAAACTTTCTTTACAGATTCCAACAACGAAATGTCAAACAAATTCACACTGTAGTAAACCACCCGATATTAAAATTTTGTTTGCGTACCAATAACATTGGAAATACTTTGCAATTACAAAAGCGTAATATGTTTATACAAACTCAGGATACTCCTAATCCCAATAGTTTAAAGTTTATTCCTGGTATTGAAGTATTAGGAAGTGGACAGACAAAAGATTTTCCTAATGTTACTGATGCTTCTTGTTCACCGTTAGCAAAAATGTTATTTAGAATTGAAGGAGTTAAATCTGTATTTTTTGGTCCAGATTTTATAACAATTACAAAAATAGATGAAGATGTTGACTGGAAAATTATAAAACCTGAAATTTTTGCTACCATTATGGACTTTTTTGCTAGTAATTTACCTATTCTGACAGAGAAACAGGTTTCATCAGATACGTGTAAGTATTACTTATAAGTAACCTAAAATGACCTCACGGTTTAACACTGTTTTTGAACTTTTAATATTTTATAATAATTTGCAGTAATCAGTGAAGAAGATGATGAAATTGTACAAATGATTAAAGAGCTTTTGGATACAAGAATAAGACCTACTGTTCAGGAAGATGGAGGAGATATAGTTTTTATGGTAAACTTTCTTGAATTTAAATGTTATTTAATAAACTCATAAATAAATATTTTTTAGGGTTTTGAAAATGGAATTGTAAAATTGAAGATGCAAGGTTCCTGTACTAGTTGTCCAAGTTCAGTTGTGACACTAAAAAATGGTGTACAAAATATGATGCAATTTTATATACCAGAAGTTTTAGGTGTTGAACAAGTTGAAGACGAGACTGATAAAGTATCAAAAACTGAATTTGAAAAACTTGAAAAGAAAGTTGGTGAATCTAATAGTGAACAAAAATAATCTATCACAAAGTTTGTCTTTATTTGTAATATAGTTGTAACATAAAAATTCCTAACTATTAACTTATTATTAATAACATGTATATTTTATTCTATAGGAATACAATAAGTTAAATTAACTTTTTCAGTCTATTTTTTTTTTATTTGTCAGTTTCTGTACAAAAGAATTTTAACGGCTAGAGATGGAAACTTGCCATACTCTAATCGTGTTGTCTGAATATCCAGCAAACAAAGTTTGCCCATCAGTAGACCATGCCAGTGACAAGCACTGAGGAGGCTCAGCTTTGCTCGTCAAAGATACAACTTCGGGTTTAAGTTCCTCAACCATTTCCTTGCCCTCAAGATCCCAGATCTTGATCCATGGTCCATAGGCAGCACACAGCCAATATCTGTTCGGGCTGAAGCAGAGAGCTGTAATGATGTCATTGTGGTCAAGAGTGTGCAAATGCTTTCCATCATTCAAGTCCCACAGCATGGCCTTGTTGTCCTAGATAAAAAAGAAGGAAATATATAGTTATAAAAACGTAATAAAATTTATTTATAAGTTATAACTAAAAGTCAGTAGCTTACCTTGCCACCTGATGCACAGAGGGAACCATCTGGAGAAACAGTAACGGTATTGAGGTATCCAGTGTGTCCATTGTGGTTGATCTTTAGTCTGCAGTTAGTCAAGTTCCATACCTGAAATACAAAATTTTTTTTTTTTTTAATTCAAAATTTTAAAGAAAATATAAAATAAAATTTTATTTTAATTAACTTCAGTCCCATATCCGCAAACACTCACAGATATCATGTTTAAAAAAGTTTTGCATCATGTTAATAATTATAAAAGTACATTAAGTAAGTAAACAACATATGTTTAACTAGTTACCTTAACTACACGATCCCAACCAGCTGAAACGATGATGGGATTGGTATGGTTAGGAGAGAATCTTACACAACTGACCCAGTCACTGTGACCATCTTCCTGAATTGTGTATTTACATTCTGCCAATGTATTCCACAGTTTGATGGTCTTGTCTCGCGATCCAGAGACAATTTGACGGTTGTCTACAGAGAAGGCAACACTAAGGACATCCTATTGACAAAGACAATTTTTTTACATTAATAATTGACAAATTACATAAAAAAATTTTCGACACGCCGTGCGCAAAGTAATGATTTTGCTCACGCTAACCTAAAATAAGCTTCGTAAAATCGTACTTTGCACACGTTGTATCGAAAAATACGGTTCGATACGTGTAC
>UXGC01002344.1:0-12232 GCA_900480045.1 Eurytoma adleriae
CCGCAAAAAGCTGAAATGTGTTTTTCTTCGTCGAGAAGAAATGAAATGTGCTTTTCTTCGTTAGGAGCGACGAAATAAAAAAAATAATAACTCGACAATTTAGTGGTGAACTTCTTTTACCAATACAAATGTGTAAAACAAACTTTTACAACGCTAATAAAAAATGATCAATTTTAGACATTCTGCATACACCCTCCCCTCAACGACCGAAGCCTCGTACACCGGCGAAAGGACTCGAGGGCTCGTATCGCGTGGATTTTTTCCCCGCCGTGAAATAATCGTGTTGACCGAAGTCACTCGAGCCGCGGGCACGTCGAATTTCAATGTCGCGCGCGCGCGTTTCGATAAAGCATCGATCCTGATGACTGGGCAAACAAGCGGCCGCGTTACTTGCAATTCTCCTTTCCCGCGATCAAACGTACTCCCATTGATCGGAGATAAAGATAACGCGTTTATGTTTTTTTTTTTCGGGTCTATTATCATTCCGCTCCCCTCCAACCGGCCGCGTGACCTTTGATTCTCGCGCGCTCAAACGCTTACCATTTGAAATCGTACAAATTTTTGCCAAAATGTGTTTTCCAGGAGGAATCACGTGTTGCATTCATTGGCGGAGCGGCTATTTACGTAATTTATGTAAAATGTATACGGAGTGTGCCCGTTTAATAAGATACAGATTGAAAACAGCGTGTATTCTCGAATGTACAATGTTGTATTGAAATGTTTGTTGAAAATAAAATTTTTACATTCACGACGTATGTATGAGCGAATTGGAGATATAAATTGTCGATTGATTGGATCTTAAATTAACAATATTTTTTTGACTACTTTTTGCAAAAATTAAATAAATATATTTAAAATAGGTACACGTCGCGGTGTAACTGATAAGAAAAAAAATGCATAAAACTTTTAAAATTATCAAGTTCTATTTTTTTCAAATCTAAGGTATGTAATGCAGAAGTAGTGTACTAAAAATACACATGGTTTCTAAAAATAGTTTCATTCCGGTTATCCCAGTTACAAAGGTGCGCACCTGTGTATCGAAAACCTGTATTAAGACTTTTTACCGTTACAATACATTTCATCTCGCTTCTTTCACCTCTTGAATAAGTAACAGTGGACTCGATACCTAATTAAGATTCAAAGAATTTTTTTTTCAACCACAATCGTTACTATATAGTTACGTCATTTATTTTATGCGCAAATCTAGTGACTGTTTTATTAATGGTTTGATTAATTGGTTAGAGTAGCCTTTTTGCGCGATTAAAAATTTATGAATCAATATGACTTTTACGAGCCTTGCTGATGTAATAATGAAGGCCGTTAAAGTTATAGTTGATTTAGTTGGTTAATTATCTGTGGAATTTTACGTATTCGATTATTGTTGCAAAATTAATCAGTTCGAATGTTTGCGCTTACATGTAATTGAATTTAAAACTTGTGTATATATATTATAAAAATAATGCATTTTATAAAAAATATCTTAAAATTTTATCCTACAAAGAAAACAAAATAAAAAAACGTAGTCTGATAAAGCAAACATTGAAATAGAAATTAGTACAATGGCAAGTAAATATTTATTTAAAAGTTTGTCAAGTAGAAATACTTTTTTTGAAACTAAAAGTATTTAGAAGTTTCAAAGAAATATTTACTTAAAATTACTAACGTTTTTTCAGTGAAAAAATGAAAATCCACTCGAGTCAATCGAGTTTAGAGTGACTTCATTTTCTTCCAAAGTAGCCTATAATTTTTTAGATTTTTCACTCTTTCGCACACCGAAAAAAAATAGTACCTAAAGTTCAACGCAATTTTCGCGCAACGCAAAGCCGAAACCTTTATAAAAGCCATCGAAATAATTCGATAAAGTGAAGCAATAAACTTCGAGCGCGCACGTGAACCCGTTACCACCGTTTCCGTTGTACGCAAAAAAAAAAAAAAAATCGTCCCCCGCAAAAAAAAAGAAGAAACGACCGCCCGGCCCTCGACAAAAAGCTCGCACTAAACAAACAAAAACAAAAAAAAAAAAGAGGCCTGAACTCGCGAATCTCGGAGGCACTTTCTCGTGTAACTCGGTAGGCCTGCTCGAGTCTCCTCCGGTCCCTCTCCCTTTCTCCTTCTCTCCTTCGCTCTCTATACCTATCTCTCTCTCGCTCGCTCTCTCCCGGGCAGGCTCCTGCGCGAGGGCCGGATACGCAGGCACTCAAGGCTTGCGGGCCATGTGGCGCGCCTCTCCTCTGGCTTTTTTCCCTCCGGGAGGCTGCCTCCTACGGGCGCGCACACATGCGCGCGGCGAAGGGGGACACAGGCCGAGAGAGTAGGCACCACGGTCAGCTGGCCGAGCCACCCCCTCGAAGCTCGCTCTCCGAGCCTCCCACTATACCGCGTTACCGTATACATCGCGCTCCTCCGCGTCTTCCCCTCTCCTCTCTCGCTTTTTTTTCTACGTTCCCTCTCGAGCCGCCTATCTCGTTATCTACGCTTTTCAGCTCCCCACCGCGCGCGCGCGCCTTTTTCGGCAGTCGACGACGACTTCGCGGCGGCTTTTCTTCTCCTTCACGAAAGAGTTACGGCGCCGTGGGGTCGTCGCCACGGCCGACCGGGTGCCGCGCGCGGCTGTGAAAAATTCGAGGGGCTTTCGAAGTAAATGCAGCTCTCAGATGCGTATCGAAGTAAGCTGCCGCTTCGCGGTGACCTTGATGTATCATTTGTATATGTGTCACTGATAAAGCGGAAAGTATTGAAGACTACTTTCTACGGGAATGAAAATTTTTCTTCCTTCATTTTTTTTTCTTTTTAAGTTTGTGAAAAAAAAATTCTAGTGAAAATTACAATACTGGATAGAAAAAATGCCATAGAGGGAAAATTATTATTTGATTTGAATAGTACTATACTTACTTAAATACAGTAATAGTAATCTCAGCTGTAATAGGATTAAATAGCAGAGTTACCGGTAAAGTGACTTCAGTTTTTGTTACCGCGGAAATAAATAAAGTATAACATATTTAAATTTTTTATACATGATAGCTAGAAAATTACTACGCACAGGATGTAAATATTGGCGAATTTTCCAATTTCAGAATTGCAATTCAGTAACATTTGATTTTTCACCATTTTATGGGCACATCAGTTTTCTTAGACGTTAAAAATGTTGAATAAAGAATCGATAAATCGTTGCATTTAGAATTGAAATGTGGTAGTGAAACTAGTCATTATCTGGTCAGTGACCTACGAACACTGGTCACTTTCTGCTTATAAACTATTTGAAATTTCTACACTAGTGGCCTTAATAAGGCACCACTCTGTTACCTACCTTAACATATGGATTCTGATCTTACAGATTGGCGCAAAAATTTAAATTGCATTTTCTCGAAAACACAAAAAGTGTGCTTTTCCTGTAGATATATATAGATAATAAATCGACTTTTTCCAATAAAATCTTACATGATTTGGAAAATATTCAAAAACTTCATTAAATTTATATACACAATTGAATATAATACTCCCAGGTACAAACGACACTTCAATAATAAAGAAAAATTTTACAAACTCCAAAGTCCCGTCTTCTTTTGCAATTGAAATGATCGGGATTCAATGAAAAGCGGGTCATCGTTCGTTAAATTTCGCGCTCGACAAATGAAAATCGCGCTTTGTATCAAATTGAAGAGCAAGACCGACGGAGGGAAAAAGAAGAATGGAAGTCCGCCGGAGAGCTTGAAGTGTGTTTGCCGGGCGCGATAAGATAAAAGAGCCGGTGGAAGCGCGGAAGACTTCTCCCAAACAATGAGCGCGCGGGGGGGAAGACGAGGAGCCCGCGCAAATAAATAAATTGAGCTTGTATGGGGAGTAAAAAAAATTACGCTTCTTTTTCTTCTTCGCTTTTTTTTTTCGAAAAAAAGAAGAAGAAGTACAGCGGCTGGAGAGGCTCGCCACGAAAAAAATAAACGTCGATACTTGTATGCGAGCTGAAGATCGAGTTTGTTCAATTAAGCGCGGGGTAAACAGTGGATGCGCTAGATAAACCTGGTTGAAGAAATAATTGGAGCGGCCTTTGTCCTTTTTTTGCTAGGTTTTGATATTGTACACGTTATGTCATTTTTATCGGTTTACTTTATTACCCTCGCCTTCATTGAAAATAATGTAGTTTAATTTATTGATCCATGTAATGTAGCAATTTCAATGTATAATTATCCATTTATAAAAAATCCATGCACTCACAAAAATTTAATTTAATTGCTAGAAAAATCCATTAAATGATAGTGGAAAATCTACTTATTGTAGAGTCAAACGGATTTCTTCTATAAAAAAGCGGTCAATAGTTACGGTTAGATTCTATTGTTACGGTAAACTGACTGGAAATTATATTCAAGCAGACGAATTTTTCAATTTAATAAATCTAATTTTAAATTAAGTAGATAATACTTAAGTGGGTTCGACTGCTAAAACCAAGAATTCATTTTTGTGAGTGGGACTTTTTCAATCTATTGACATGTCCAAAATAACGTCGGTTGATCTTATAAGTAATGTTTAAAAATGCCACTGCAAAGCTGATCTCACACCTCTGTATATATAGTATAATTTAATTTATTATGCACAATTTTGGCCGGAAAGATTATATTTATAGTCGATTATCAATGAAAATAAAACTGTACTAATCTAATACTTTTTTTAATCGAATATCAATGTAACCGTTTGCTTACCGGGCAGGAAGTCTTAAAAAAGTGCAATAAACAAATTGAAAATATATTCTTATACTCATTGTCAATACGTGGATCCAAATGTGTACCAATAATTCGCTTACATTATTCCTACATTTCTGTCCAGTAAAAATAGAACATAGTTTATTCAACGGAAAAGTTTTAGAATAAAATTGCTCAAAAGCGTTTCAAACTTTAAATTAATCAGCTCCACTCCTGCCCAGGTCCAGTTCGAATCAATTTCCAAAAATACGAAAATTTGCGCCAATCTTTTTTGAACGCGGTGAGTGAATAATGAAAAAAAAATCCGAGTCCACTCTTTTTTTTTTTATTTTCTCTCGCTAATGAAATAAAGCGAAGCTCTCATCCGCTAAGCGCTTTTCGCCATTACCCCGCGAATAAATACCGTGACAGTTTAAAAATGATATATACAATTCCCGACTAATGAACTGATTAAATTACCTCTCGTCACATCAATCTCCCCCGGCGGATTTAAGCGAAAAAAGGAGAGAAGGGAAAAATTACGTCGCTCGAGGGGTCGTGCACTCGAAAAACTCGGGCGAACGAAAACAAAGGTAAATTATTCGCGATCGAGAGATGCGCGTGGCGCGCGGTAAAATATTCATTTATCCCCGCGGCGCGCGGGATTCCGAGTGTCGCGAAGGGGGGAAACCGTCGATGATGCACGCCCGATCGGATATGCACAACAGGCGAAACCCATTCGCCGGCGACTGGCAGCCGGAAGTGCACAGTCGGGGAGGCTGTCAGCGCGAGGCGGGCCTCCGAAATCGACGAATTGTATACGGACGTTTTTCTCGCTCGCGGTGTGTCGGGTAGATCTACAGTCGACGGGCTTGCGAAAGCGAGCCTACATTTGGGCTGCTGGGATGGTTTATAGACTTGGTGCACCTGCGAGGAGGACATTACAAAATTATTTTAGTCTGGTAAAACGAAGATGAAACTTGAAAAAAAAAAATTTATAACACATTTTACTGTATTGATTTATATTAAAGTTATGTAATATTCAACGCTGTTTTACATAAACGCGTACTATCTAAATTTAAATTTGTGAATCTCACTTATTAAATGAGAATAGTGACGTTTTATGACAAAAACATCTCATGTCACTTTGGAACATGTCACTATGCACATATAATAAGTGAAGTTTGCTGAAGGTTTCATATGTGTATATTTATGCAGTTAAAAATATCGATTCTAAACATAATTTTGTTTTTTAAGTGGAGAAATATAATATTTCTATTCAAAATTGTTCTCGCTCTCTTTAAGTCATAATGAGCACATTACTCTTTTCTGTAAGTAACATAATTTATGAATAAGCTTATCTATGTCTGAAAAAGTTATAAAAAATCGTTAAACTGTCATAAAAAATATAATTGACTCATAAAATTTGTTCTTTTTTGATAAAAGAATATCCCTTAAAACTTCTAATATTTTAGAGTTTCTTATTTTTCGATAAAGAGTTTCTTATTTTTCGATAGAGTTTCTTATTTTTCGATAAAGAGTTTCTTATTTTTCGATAGTGTTTCTTATTTTTCGATAAAGAGGTTCTCCTTTTTCGTCAAGGAACTTCTCGTTCCTTGGAAGTTCTCCTTTATCAAAAAAAAGAAACATCTTAGATTTACAAAAGGAAAATTTTCTTTCAATTCGAAAAAGCGTTTTTCCTATTTTCAACGAGAAACATCTTCTTCGTAAGAAAAGGAGGATTTCCCATAAATTTCTGAGAAAATTTAACCACATTAAAATAATTCTCCTACGAATTTCTCTGTACCCTTACGGCAACAATACCATACCGCAGTAGACAAAAAATTATGCACCCTTAAGGTAAGATTTTGTTGAAAATAAAAATTTTCATAAAATACTTACAGTTTTATACAAAATGAAAGTTTTGTACACTGTCGTTAATATAAAACGAACAGTTCACAAAATTTTAACGCAGTGCATTCAGTGTGATCATAATTACGGTACATAAGTTTTTCAAAAAGTAGTTGTTGCATCAGATCTTCATCGTATACTCTTAAAAACAAATCATGATTTTATCATTTTTATTCTCTCCTATAAGTAATCCGTTAAAAAATTTATAAATTGTCGACGCAAATCTAAATTTTCCCGTAAAATACCACCTCGCCTCAACACCAACTATTTTTTCCTCCTCCGCGTACCGTGCCGTGACGTTTGACCGGCTCGGGGTCGGATTCGCCAGGAGGTTCGCTAATAAAAGGAGCAGCGCTTCATCGGGCCGAATCGACGTCGGATTATCGGACCTTCTCGGCCTCGTTAAACATTCATCGGCGCTATTTCGGCGCCCCGGCGGAAGTTTTCAATCGGACTCGCTAAAAATTCATGCGGAACCGAACATCGCGTCCCGGGGAAGGTGCGCGGCGGCCCCCGCGGGGGCGCGTCGGTATAACCCAGTGAGAAAAAGGGAAACTGCGTGCGGACGGAAATAGGCGCGAAGGTCCGAGTGTGACGCGCGAGCGAGGCTTCAGGGGATTGGGCCGGTTTCGATTCGATTGTTTCAACGCCCTTTACTTAAAGGCGGGTCTTTGCGTCGACGGCGTGCGTATGTGTACGCGTCGTTATTTGACGACGATACGAAAACTAGGGAACGTACTCGTTTGTACGAGTTGTGAAATATTTAAACATTGCGGTAGTGATAAGGGCGCATCGTTTGGGTAATGTTCTTCGCTTGCAAACGAGTTTTTCGTGTGATCGTTTAAAAAATTGTGCTTATACTTTCTAGTAAAAAATGAATGATGGGCTATTTCGACCTTTTATGAGTAAAAGCTAAGCCATTTCGCGAAAAAGTCGTTTATAAAAATGGTCATTTTTTACAAGAAATTGTTACAAATATTACGAAGTGGTAATTTCAAAATACAGTATTTAAAATTAGTAGAAATTACTCTGCAATATTGCAGAAATTGATACTTGATCTGAACCAAATCGATTAATTGATGTCAAGATTAGTGGTTTTATAATATCTAGAAGTCTAAATGTGCGCTTTGCGCGTGGTACATGTAAAATGATAAAATGTGATTCAAAATTTCGCGCCAAATTTCCGTCACAATACGTCACAATTTTTAAGCCAATTAAATTTCAAATTTCCGCGTCAAACTAACCAATCACAATCAATAGAGGCTTCACTTTTCATCATTCTCTTTTTTAGTAAGGATAAATTCTCTCCGTGTATCACTAAAAAAACATTTGCGCAATACTGTTCAGTTTCAGACCCGTCCCTCTCGAAACTGTCCCATTAAGTCGAAATTCAATGATCGTCACAATTCAATTAAGCAACGCTCGAGACCGTAAGCGCCAGTGCGCACCTCGCACAATGAATTCGCTGCGCTCACTCGCATTCCTCGATCCTTTAAAGGACTCGTTACCGCCGGCCGATCGGATCGCGCGCGCTCGAGTGTAGGCCCGCCGCGCGGCCCGCAAAAGCCGGCGCGAGGCTAAATACGGCCAGGGCGCGTGAAATGACGATTACTCGGCCGGGCCGGCTACCACGCCGCCGGTGGTCGCTTTCCCTCTTGTACACTCACTTAATTCCTTTTCCGAGGGCTGCTGCCGCGCGCACGCACGACTCCTCCGCGCGGGCCTCGCGCGTCTAATACGCGTGTCTAAATAGCCTCATTCTTTACGGAAATGGATCTCTTCATTTATTTCTCGTATCTTTTGCCGGGAGGGCTACCGAGCACAAAAGCTCTTGGGCGCTACGCGCTTTAATCGACGCCCCGCTCACGTCTTCGGGGGCCGAGACGGCTGAGGGTGGGCTCTCAAAGAGTTGCAGGGTGATGACTTCTTGAAGGTTTTCTTTTCAATTTTATGTTTAAGTTTTTTTTGGGATTTCGTAGGAATTTTAGAAGCTTCTTACTCTTCTCGCATGCTTACTGGTACACTGACAGAATTTTCCCGTAAAAATTACGGTGAAGCTCGCCGAAAAAATTACGCAAAAAACGTAATCGTGGGATGTTTGCCATCTTGGAAAATTTTACGCGGAGCTTGCGCGATACGAAAAGCTCTGGAAAAACTACGGTGACGTTCCCATAAAAATTACGAAGCTTTTGTTACAAAAATTACGGAGTTTTTTGAGTCGCGTCCCATACATGGGAGCAGAGTTATTGACAAGTAATGAAATGCAAAGTTTAGGAGTATAAAATAACTTTGCAGGCCTACTGTGCAAAAAATTTTGAGCATTACCATGCTTTAAAAAAAGAGCTCAGAACTGAGCTGCGGACTGAGTTGCGAATTGAGCTGCGAACTGAGCTCAGTTCTGAGCTCCTAATTGGGCCGGATTTCGTAGCTCAGTTCGTAACTAAATTCTGAGCTCAGATTTATTTATTAAATATCATGGCCTCATTTCGGAGCTCAGTTCGCAGCTCAGTTCGCAGCTCAATCCGCAGCTCAGTTCGCAGCTCAATCCGCAGCTGAGGCCTCAGCTCGGTTCGGAGCTGAGTTCGCAGCTGAGTTCGCAGCTCAATGAGATTTGTCATGTCATCCGGATGATACTTCGGAAAATCCGCACGATGTATGCTTACAAACATTTTTTAAATAATTTTACATTTTTTAAATCTCACGTGCTGCGAACTCAGCTACGATCTGAGCTCCGAACTGAGCTCCGAACCGAGCTGCGGACTGAGGTGCGGATTGAGCTGCGAACTGAGCTGCGAACTGAGCTGCGAAATGAGGCCATGATATTAAATATAGATTTGAGCTCAGAACTGAGCTACGAACTGAGCTACGAAATCCGGCCAAATTAGGAGCTCAGTTCGCAGCTCAATTCGCAGCTCAGTCCGCAGCTCAGTTCTGAGCTCTTTTTTTTAAGCAGGGATATACTGCAACAAGACAAGAAAATGGGCGCTTTCGGCCAGCTAGGCAAAAAATATAATTTTATAATACTTTTTAGTAACAACTCTTAAATGTTAATAACTTTTTCGCTGACGTCTCATTTTGACCTGTAATATAATCCTCTGTCCCCTTAAAAAAAGGAGCTAACGCGCCGCTTAGTTAAATAGCATGGGACAGTGACAGTTGAACATTTTAAAAATTTATGTTATTTAAAACTATACTTTTTAGCAACGCTGCATGACCTTTTCACTTAAGAATTAATACGAACAAAATGTGAACGGAAAAAATCGATCAACTGCAAGTACGCTTTATATTTACTGTTTAAAAATTACGCACATGTAAGAATAGGCCGATCTTTACCATTCAAATTTTGATGTTCTTAATTTTTTAATACAAATATGATTTTATAACTTTTTTTAGTCACCTTTCTTGAATATTAATAACTTTTTTGCTGACTTCTCGCTTTGACCTTCAATATGATCCCCATAAAAAAGGACTAGCATGCGCCGCGCAGGTATAAAGAGCTTGGGACAGAGTTAATTGAGCGATATTGTAAAAATTTTTATTATTTAAAACTATATCGTCTAGCAACGTTGCTTAAAAATTAATGCGAACTAACGAATTATTCACATAAAAATTAATGCGAACAAATTTTGAGAGGTAAAAATCGGTCAACTACAAGCACGTATTATATTTGTTGTTTCATAATTATTCACGTGATATGTGGCCGATTTTTACCATTCAAATTTTTACTTTCTTAATTTGGCAGTAATATAATTGTTTAATCTTCAGGAACATTTAATAAATATTAATAACTTTTTGTTCACTGCACATTTTTTTCTGCAATATAATCCTCGTAAAAAAGGGATTAGCGTGCGCCGAGCAGTTAAAGGCGGAGGAAAAGCCTAAGAGTGAGAGAGAACGAAGAGTGTCCACAGTGGTCTCCTTTGTAAAAACACTCATACTTTTTGACACGAATTTTGGATTTGGTCTCTAATGCAGCGAGTTCCGCCACCTTTTTGTTGAAATTAAATCGAATTTATTAAATTGATTTGTAATACACACACACACGCGCGCGCGCGCGCGCACGCATATACACACTGCACACACGCTCACACACATTGAATGTTTGCGGATAGGCTACCACAAGTTCTACATACAGCCGTAGGCTTGCACGTAGTCGACGCAATATCTACATTAAGACTTACCTTTCCAGCGCACTCTACTATTTTCCTAAATTATAAATATTCAACAAGAGTTTTATTCGTAATTAACAATTGAACAATGAGATATGACGCTGACATCTCAAGCCCGAAATCGAGCTCGTTCCGAGTAAAATCGATCCCGACGAGCTCACATCGAGGGTGTTTCGGGCTCGCTGAGTCCTCGACGCAACGTCGAAGCGAGCTCAAAACAAATGGTTCTTCTCGCAATCAACTGCCAGTCCGCTGGTCAACTATCGGCCTCGATGGCGAAGCTCGATTAGCCAGCAAGTTCGGCACTGGCGAGCTCGCAGTAGCAGGTACTGAGATCATCGTCTTTCACTCATTACTCGTCGAGTGAGTAATGAAAAATAATAAATATACTATTCATCTTAAAAAAGTTTGCCTGCGCGGCAACTCACACGAATTTGAATGTCTTGGGAAAGACTCGATCACTCTTTTTATTTTTTATTTAAAAATTACTTCGTTGTGAAAAATAAAAAACAGTGTGGGTCTCGGGACCCCCGACAGAAGTGATAACTTGTCTCAACAAATGCAAGTCCTATTTATTTAATGTATATAACTGCTAGGAAAAAGTAATTTGTACAAATTAATGACGTCATTTAATAACGTCATTTTTAAACGTCATTTTTAGCAATAAGGGACTCATCTGCGTTCCACCAAGGTACTCTCCCTACTGAAAAACGCCACGTGGGATCTTTTATAGTTTCTATATGGTACCCACATGGGTCCCATACCCATAGTTTCTATATGGTACCCACATAGTTCCCTTGTTGATCACACATGGGACCCATGTGGGATTTTGTCCCAGGACCCACATGTGTCCCACGTGCATCCCACATGGGTCCCAGGTCTGATGCAGAAAAATATTTTTGCGGATTGCACGAATCCGATACAGGAACCATATGGGAGTCATATGGGAACCACATGGGAACCATGTGGGAGCCATATGAGATACATATGGGAACCTTGTGTTTATAAGTCCGGTGGTGGAGTTGGAGTCTATGTTAAGAACTGCTTTCGTGTTACGATACTCTGCATTTCTGACCCGGTGTTTGATAACACCCCTGAGTTCCTCATTCTTTCCATCTGTCTCAACAGCCTGAAGCTATTACTGGGAATAGTCTACAGGCGCGCTGGTGCTGCTAACACGGATGTCTTTTTCCAAGAATTTGCGCAATACACTTCTAACTTCAACTCCATCGTCGTAACGGGCGATTTTAATACTAACATGTGCGTAACTAACTTGCACTCCATACATCTCAAGTCCAGCTACGAGCTAAGAGCAAGTGACAACTGCAGACCACAATTTTTAATGAGACTTGGATTAAAATTTTTGTTTTTAATGTCATTTAGGGCCAACGCTATTCGTTTTTTATTTTTTCACATGTATCAAATACCTGATGTCATAAAGGTCACATTAAAAGTGAAAAATCCCATTTTTTTACATAT
>UXGC01002345.1:0-12227 GCA_900480045.1 Eurytoma adleriae
GTTTTCTCCTAATACAAGGTATTTGTTTTGCCATGATATTTCTTTTTCGGACCGAGTAAAGTTGTTGAAACATCTGTACTATTTATTTCGAGACAAAACAAAAAGTTAAATAAAAAAATAAATATATATATACATATCAATTAACTAGTCTAAAACAATAAACCACTTATTTAAAAACCTTCCCGTTCAATCCCTAAAAATAACAATAACAAATAATTATTTTGGACGTAACACATCCGACGGTGTTCTTCGGGTTAGAAGACTCTAATGTGAATGCGGAGAAGTTTTATTTAGATAACAACGATTCGTCCTCGACCAGCGGAGAGTGGGCTCATCAGTAAAACGCGAATTTCATTTTTTTCTCGCGCAGTGTGGATTTCAAAGGATTTCGCGCAAAAGGAACAATTTATTTTCCATTAATATTATTATTAACCGATTCGATTTACGAAGACCAGCATTCAGACCGCAGACGGCAGATATTCAAGCTTTGACGAAAGCGTGTCCGCGCAACATTTTCCGAGCGTGAGCATTGCAGCGCAGCCTCAGTCATCACATCTACCAACGACGAGGATATTTCAACAATAGCGACGAGGATATTTCAACAGATGATAATCTCTCGCATACTGCGACTGTAGATAGAAATTCGCAGCCGCCGACCTGCTCCTCGCCCGAAGAAGAAAATGTTTGCTTGGAGTGCGCTCAAGGTAAAAGAAAGAAATCTCTTAATAATTTTTACTTTGTCGATAAAATATTAACATCAGATTTTTTCATAAAAAGGTTTGCGGACGGAACCAACAGCTGCGGGTAGCCACCAGCCGGTCAATGCGGAACCCAGCCAGGTAGCGGCAGGCCCACCGTCCCCACGCACGAGTTACCCCCCGCGGAGATTTCACCGCACGGGGAGAGCCTTTCTCCGGAGCATCCGGGGCATCCGGAACTCGCCTAGTCTACGAAAGTTTCGACGAACACAGTATGGTCGACCGTAGAGTGAATGAAGGTAAAGTATCAAATTTTCTATTAATCACCACCATTTTTATGGGAAAAATAAATATTTTTTTGTTATAATTTCAGACTTCAAACGTTACGAAAATACGGGTGAGCTCCCTTCAATCACCCCAAGAATTGCGATGGATATATATGTCCGAGGATGCGGATTCGGCTTTGCACACGGATTTCGCAGAGCAGTGATACCTGCTATTATTTAATCGAAATTGTAACAAAAAAAAAACACTGAGCCAGCACGAGCGAGCAAAGCAGCGAAGGAGCGAGCGCTTGGGTAGCGACGGCGCACTCGGCGCACAGCACGACATGAATAGGTTATGTAAGAGCGAAATTGAAATTAGTAGGTTATTGGGTAGTGGGTGCACTGATCACATAATTAATAACGATAAATATATTGAAAAATAATGTGAATTCTGTAAACAGTCCCGAAAGAAATAGCAACATGAGTGGGAAGGACAGGTGGCACAGAATTTTAGGTCATTTAAATTTTGGTTATTTGAATACGATTTGTAAACAGCAGTTGCTTAACGGTATTCCGAGTGAACTTGAAACAGAATTTATGAAATGTAAAATTTGTATTGAAAATAGAATGCATAAATTACCGTTCAAAAATAATAGAAATAGAGCAAAATAAATTTTAGAAATAGTTCTTACGGATGTATGCGGTCCATTAAAAATTACAGGATTTAATAGAAAAAATATTTTGTTTCTTTTATTGGTGATTATAGCAAAATAGTTAGGATCTATTGCATAAAATCTAAAGATGAAGTTTAATATGTACATAGCTTTATCGGAAGCTGTTAGTGGAATTCTAAAAGAATTGTTAAAAATCTTTGATTTAGATATTAAGCAACTGTTAGGCTCCGTCAGTATTAGTTTTATATTTTAACTTTTTCTTTTACCATGGAATTTTATTTCAAAATTAAAAGAAGTAGCGACTGTAACTTTCTTCGGCTTCGACAGTGAAAGGCAAGCAAATCGGAGCTTCCTGAGGTATCGCAAGTGCGCACCAGCCTAGCATCACGCCACTGAGGATCAGGTGTCCCGCCGCACGTACAGGGCCTTCGCCTACGGCACGATGGCTGAGATGCCGAGTCCTACAGGAGCGTGAGAGCGCACTGATTGCCGTGCAATTAGTGGGAGCCCTAACAGCAAAATGAATTCTTAAGAGCCCTTTTTACAAGATTTTTTATACAGACTTTCGACGAAAGAGTTCTTTTCGAAATCTTTTTGCTGTTAGGGGGCCCTCTCCTCCTAACGAACCGACGTCGATCGACGAGCGACGGTTGATCGACGATTCATAGTCCTGGATGGGCGGCTGCACAACGACGTGGCAGCTCCGAGCTCTTTGAATATACTTAAGTATTAGATTAATCTCGTTCTGGACGGCTGCACAACGACATGGTAGCTCCGAGTCCGATTTTTGTCGTAATACATTTTCTTCGTCTTAACACATTGTTTTGGCGCGTATAGTATATTTGTACTATCTTGTGCCGGTCAACTCGAAAACTAATCCGCGTTGACTGTTTAGGAATACGTGAAATAAATGTAACACTTTAGGATGTATAAGATATATACGGATTGACTTTAATGTAGGAGTAAAATCGTGGAAGTTGTTCACCGCTCGGGTGCCGCTACAATTCTGAATGTTTGGAAAATATTTTCCGACGTCTCGAACTCTGACCAGTGCCCCTTCCTTGGGACAACCGCGAAAATTTAGCTGTGCAATTGGTGGAGGCATCGAGGCGAAGGCGGGATTAATTTTTTCATCGCTAGTTGAAGAACAGAGGCCGATTGGTTAATGCAGTTACATATAACATAATCGGTCTTCCGCGAAATACGCGCATCCACCGAGAGGAAGCCAGGAGCAACTACGCCGAGTAACTAGGGATGACTGCACCAGTGAATGAACGAATAAGGAACCATGAAAACCCAGTGAATTAACACACTGTTTCGGTATATGTTCCAGTAAATGAACACATATTTTTCCATAAGGTGTTCATTCCCTGGTACCTGTTCGGACACTGGTACACTCACCTCTTGTCTGATCCACTAGAACAAATTGCGTTATACTAATATAGAAAATTAAGTGAAAAGGAAATAATAATTGCCAGCGAGGCTATTGTATGATTGAGTGCGGGAAAGGCTACTTATTAATGAAAGAAAGAAAAACAAAAAAATAATTACAAATAATACAATTGTATGCCAAAGTGCGAGTAGGGGACGTACAGGAGATTCTGAGGCCGCCAACTCGTGATCAGGCTCTTTATTATGGTGGCCAGGAAATAGAATAATTTATGTTTTTCGGTATAAAAATCGTGAAGATACGCTAGCACTCGCAAGTGTAAGGGTAGAGATACGTAGCTAGAGCCGTCACATGATTTAAGCCGCGACTAGGGCTGAGTTGAAAATGAAAAGTAGAGTGAAGTCCTTATAGGACTTAAATCCCTACAACGGGATTCTAATACTACCGAGATAGTAGCAGGTTGCCCAAGGCAACTTCATAATTGCATTTAGTTGAATTAATTGCACAAAGAATTAAGAAGGTAAACAACTCTAAAGGCCTTTTGGTCGCTGGCTTCGTTTATTTTGAACACTGTGATCCGACGGCCCGCGTATGAAACCTTATCCGCTAGTGCTAGAGTCATAAGAATAAAAAGAAAAAGCCGGGGAGCCCTTAAGCGATGTTGAAGGCGCGAAATCACTTGTACGTCCAATATTACAATTAGTAGCTCTTCTGCAAGAGACGTTGCGATGCCAATGTGAGGTTACAAAAAATAGAAATACATAACACAGCGGAATAAATAGCTATTGTCGAATTAATGTAGATCATTGTAAAACTAGAGTAATAAGATATTAACTAATAAATTCAATAATAAAATCTATTTAATTAAGTCTGTAATTTCAATAAGCCTTGGTTTGATTGATCAGATGGTACTTGGCAACTGCTGCTATGAGGATAATTCCGGTGTGATAAATATTGCTAATTACGGAAATTTTACAAAGAAATTATTCACAAACTTTTTAGATTTGATTATTATCTTTTTACGAAGCCGTAATTTTTATTTTCTCAACTCTAAAATGTCATTGCTTTTTACTATCGTGCAATTAATAAGTAGGTAATAAATATAACAATATGTCAATAGTTTTAGGAAGATCTTTATTTAACACTTATGCATATGTACAAACAAAAAAAAATAAATATTTTCTTCCAAATTTTAATGAACACTTATTTTAGAATTACCCGAGTACAGGTAAACATGATCCATCAACATTCTCCTCGTTCTCTCCACATCTGATTGCCCCTTGTATTACAGGTAAAAGAGATACAATGGCAGCAAAACTGAAAGATCAATCTGTACGTTAGAAACAATAAATATTGATAACATTAATTTTACTGGGTCGCAGTGGCAACTATTAATTAATTATAATTTTTCCGAAAAAATATGATTTGCTAATAAGATTTGTTTATAATAAAAATAACTATAAAATACTGGTGAATTTACTGTAAGTAGTCAAAAAAAGGTTGCAAAATAATAAGGAATCTACGTCGATCTCATTCATCGATCATCAACTGCTTCGCAAATGTTACTGCGCTTTCGTACAATAATAAAAAACTGCTGCTAATTCCTATTTTTTCCTATCATTAATTCATTATTCTAAAGTTAAAATAAGTTCGATGTACACACAAAATCTATATTTTTCTAAAGTGAATTAAAATCTGTTTATTCAAGTAATCGTGGAAAATAGGTAACACATTTTTTTAATTTTTTAATTTTTTTCAAAGCATTTGGCCGTTTTAGTTTAACAGAAATGAGCTTTAAAAAAAACATTAAAAAAAAAGACCCGTGGCAGCTATACATAAAGTATTTTTTTAATATAGGTATTTTTATGCTCTTTGAACTGTTTTATTTAAGTATCTTACTTTCAAGGAAGCAAAAGATATTTAGCGCAATAAAAAGAAAATTCAATAAATACATACGTTCCGTTAGGATAAAACTCGACAATCTCCTTTGCTGAAAAATGAACATAAATTTTATTAAATATTATTATACTTATGAAAAATTAATGAAATAATTGCATTATTTAATGAAAATGAGTTATAAAATTAATTAATTTTATTTAAATTCTTATTTACGGTTAAATAAATTTTTAAGAATTAGTTACATGCCTTTAAAAATACCTGTAGTTTAGACAGGCATCATCCTAATTTAAGTAAGAATTGTAATAAGAAAACTGTAACAACCAATAGGTAAGCAAATCATGCAGGACGTGCAATACGTAATCTACGGATACAAACTGAGTTTCATAATGCACGGTGTTTCTGAAATTGATTATATTTCTGATAAATGACAGAAATGTCACTGTTTCAGATTACACCAGACTTTCATTTAAGTTTATTGTATTTTTTATTCCAATCTTTTGCACTGATTTTCTCTGAACAATATTTGTGACTGAAGCTAAATGATCAATTTGCAGATATAACAGCAACTGTTTCAATGATTAATTAATTAAATTACTTATTTATTCGTTCATTTTGTTTTTTAAATGAAAAGATGAAATTTTAAAATATTTTCTTCTATTACGTTCCACATAGCATGAAAGGTTCCTGGAAATTTGCTGCCAGATTTCAAGAAAGCTTCTCTCTAAATCTGAATTAGTGAAATGCATCCCATTCACTTATTTTTAAGTGAATAGTCACCTATTCTAAGTAAAAAACATCCCACTAATTGAATTAATGAGGTACTTTTAACACGTAATGTATCACTATAGGTATGAAAATTTCACTAATTCAGATTTAGAGGGTTCGGAAGCTTTCAGACAAGTTTTGGAAATTACACAATGTCTGGGACAAATTACTGACAAAAAGATTCCTCGAAAGCTTGCAATATGCTTTCAGAGAACCTTATGAGAAACTGTTGAAATTTCTGAAAAACTTGAGGGAAAACAAGCAGGAAACTTTTTTTAAAATTTTTGAAAATTAAAAAAGCTCCCTGTAATGTTTTTTGAGAGTTTACTTGAATCTTTCGAGGTAATCTTTTTGCCGCACATTTGTTTCTTCCCGGAACCATTAACCTTTCGTCGAGAAGCTTTCATGCTATGTGGGCGCAGTGATCAGTTTATGTTCTACTATGTGTGATTAAATAAATAGTATAGTTGAAGAAAAAACACTAATTGTTAGATATAAATTAAAACAAAAGATTTCTTCTTATTATGTGAGAATACCATGATTGTGTGTCCGTGAGAAAGCGATAAGACCGTTGTCCTGGATGTCCTTTGACCAACTAGGATTGTCACGTTCAAATGTGTCCAATGTGTAAGAGGTATTAAAGTCATCAAGCTCCCACGTTTTTTCCGTCGTTGTATCACCAGTGATCAAGGAAATGGTGAAAATCATCAAAAAGCTGACAAAAAGCTTGTACATCTTGATACACGTCAACTGCAAGACTGAAGAAATAAAGATTTTGATCGTCTTGACTTTAAATTTATACAAACGCTAAGAAAGAAGTAGAAACCGGTTGGATACAAGGTGGGAGCAAGACGGGTGGGGGAAGAAGCTCAATAAAATCCACAAATTTTTGATACGGTATAAATTTATTGCAAGAATATTTAAAGATATCGTTTAGACATTCTTTTTAAGATTAAAATTCAAGGTACTTTTCAAGTTACAGCCAAGGCAAGGTTCTATGAATCGAGGAAATATTCAACCTGTGATGGTATTGAACTTGATTTAAACAACGGGTTCAGTCTTTCTGCTGCTTTCAAGATGATTATCATTCTCGTAAATGTTTTTTTATTGAGCACAGATGAGTTATTGTAAGTAGAATATTGGTGTTTAATGTGCGCGAAAAAGAAGTCAAGCAAGAATTTACACACTGAGAAAAGAGCATTTTGAATGGATGAATTCGTTACCAAGGAGCAATCGAAAACAAAGTTTTGAGTCGCCATTTATGCTAATTACATGCTATGAAATAGTTTGAATAAATAAATCAAATTTAATTAAATTAAGGATAGAGACCAGTCGACAAAATTGTTATTGTAATATCCCTCTTGAACAATATTTTATCAAGGAATTCGTAAATAACTAAGAAAAGTGCCTAAATAGAGCTTTCAAGATCCTTTAGAACTAGAGAAAATCCACTTTGACCTGTAAAAATGACTTATTTTCAAGAGTCCTGTCGATAAAATATTTCATCTTTGCGCTTATACAAATGAAGATATACACATACATATACACGCATATCTGAGTGATTTATATGATGACTATAAAAGTATAAATAATAAACACACTTAAGAATAACTAATAAATTTAAAGTTTATTTATACGCCTTTTTGTATATGTGTATGAGTAAGGTTTAACAAATGGTTAATGAAAAGATTTCATATTTAGGACACACTTGTCACTTGAGGTGTTATTTAACATGGTAAACATCGGAACAACATCTGTGACATTAACGGATCAATACGTCCTTACATGATATGGTTGGAAGGTACTTCAGAAACCTTTTAGGATTACTCTCATTTACGAAGACGTGTTTTTACAATTCACAACATTAAATCAAAATTATGATTAATTATTCTACTATGTGGACAATAAATATATCAGTATTTCAGTAGTTTTGCGCAAGTCTTTATTTCATTCTTATGCATATGTACAAAAAAATAAATATTTTCTCCTTTTTTCATGACAATTTGGTTACAACAACAATGGAGTAACCATGGTTTAAACAAACGCTGATAACTTAACTAATTTTATTAAACTAATTTTATTTAATGATTTTGGATTATCTGAATTATCATTACTTTTTATTGCCATGTTATTAATGTTTAAAGATAACAATGCCTTAATATTTTTGTTAAATGTTTATTTCACAATTATGCTTATGTTACGTCAGAAGGCAATATGTGTTAATAATACTTTACTCTAATATTACTATTAGAGCTTAGTTATGGTAACACTTATGTATATAAAAAAATAAATATTTTCTTCCTAATTTTAATGAACCCTTTTTTTAGAATTACCCGAGAACAGGTAAACATGATCCATCAACATTCTCCTCATTCTCTCCACACTTGATTGCCCCTTGTATTACAGGGGAAAGTCTTGCAATGTGCGCAAAACTGGAAGTGCAAACAGTAAATACTTTAAATTTAATGAAAAAATCTTTGTAATGACATCAGTTTTATTGTACTAATATAGTAAGAATAGTATTTATCGCAGCGTATTTCATTGCAATGGTAACAGAAAAATTACTGCAGTGCAAAGAAAAAGTCTGGTGAGTCTCGTAAGTATGGTTGATATAGTCCGATTTATATGCCGATTAATACTCTGCACTACTTTTCTTGAAAAAATTAATATCTTCTATTGTACATATTTCTATATTAATAACTTTAGCAATAGTATTTATGAGAAAGCATTGTGCCACTGAAGTTGGCAGGGGTTTTTTAATACATTTATCGATTTTTAACAACTGGTCAGTCATCTCTGCGATTTAGTACCATATACATTTTCACCCTATTCTCACTACAATTAGAACAATAAAAAGAAATTGCAAAAAACACATACCTTCCATTATGATAAAAGCTGACAATCTCCTTGACTGAAAAAAATAAACATAAATGTATAACATATTACTATACTTATGAAATAATCATAACAAATAAGGAAAATGAATAAATAAAATGATAAAATTAATGCATACAAAACTCTTAGTTATAGAAAAATGAAAAAATTTACAATCCCGCAATTTTTTGCAAAAGAATAATTACACATTTCTCAGAATACCATTCGTAGATATGTATCTTTATCTAATAAATGATTATCTACGTAGATATAAATCATTTATTGCATACATAAATATACAAAAGGATCCAAATATTACAACAAAAATAAATAAATATCATAGTGGACGTGGTCTACATTGAAATACAAAACTAGATAAGTACGAGTCACTACAGAGAAACAATCGGATTTTTAAGTGTTACTCATTTATACAAGAGATTACCGTGATTGCGTGATCTCGAAAAATCGATGTAGTCGCCGTTCGAAAGTTCCTTTGTCCAACTAGGATTTTCACGTTCAAACGCGTCTAATGTGTAAGAGGTATTAAACTCATACAAATCCCACGTTTCTGTCGTCATCTGTTCCGTTTTTTCCGTCGTCATCGGCAAAGTGAGCACCGTAATGGCGCAAAATAACAGAACGCTGACAAAAAGCTTGTACATTCTGATACACACCGGCTGTGAGACTTTGCAAGAATAAAGATTTGATCGTCGCGACTTTGAATTTATACACCAGCTGAGAAATGGGGGTTTCGCAAGTTGTAGAAACCGGTTAGTGTCAAGGGAAGTGAGGAATAAGATGCTTATTTTCAGGTAAAAAATTCATAAATCTTGAATGAGCCATAAATTTATTGCAAAAAAGATCTAAAAATACCATTTTAAAAATAAAAATAAATATTATTGTATTTGAATGATCAAAAAATTTGTGCTACAATAACATTACTAATCTATTGGTACTAAAATAGCACGCTACCGATCGAGCCGGTGTCTCGGAGAAATCTGACATTTGAAGGGTCAGCTCACCGGTTACAAATAAATCAGTGCTTCTGCAGAACTTGCTAGAACACGATCTTTAATCGTGTGTTTTTTATTTCATATTATATTTTTAAAAAATGACGACGATTAAGTCAAAAACGATTAGATTTAAAATGTTTTATGCACCGATTTACCTTCAATAGCACGAATCCTAGTTTCAGAGACAGTAATAGTTCTTCACCTACAATTTCTCAAAAGAACTCGAGTCATAGCTTTCGCATCCTTTTTGTTCTACGGCATTCCTCGCATGCTGATAAAGTATCATCTGATTTTCGTGCTGTTCTTCAATAGTTACCGCAGAAGATTGGATTACCTGTATAGAAGAGTGCTTGTAGGTAACTGCTTTGCTGGTGGCTCCTGGTAGGATGTCGATGGAATAGTTATATCTTGTTCCTGCTGTTGCCATTGTCTCGTAGCCTCCTGGTGTATGTTTTTTGTTATTTCTATCTAATTGGTGAGTACTATCCTGTTTTTTGTCTTCTTTTTTTACTACGGTTTCCATTTAAATTTGTAGCTACTATCTTGTGAACTCTTTTAATCACAGTTGACTACCTTGGAGAAGTTACTGCTTTTATCTCTTCCCTTACCATTTCCCACACTTCTAAATCTCCTTCCTCTGATGCTATTGAAATTTCTAATGGTTTAATTTCTTCAATTTGTATCGTTCTTGGTTCTTCCACCTTCTCTCTTGGTGATGATGGTGAGTTTTGTAACTCATCTTGGAGTGTTGCAGCTTGGCTGGTAGCTTGCACCGGTGGTATTTGCTGCGTCGCTCAAATATTTCCTGGTGGTGGACTAGAGGTTGATGCTGCCTCTTTAACCGAAGGTGTTGTTTCTTCTCTTTTTTTGAATAATAGAGTATTTCTTCCCAGGATCCTTTGCTGCTGCTTTGTCAACTGAGCTCTGACTGCGATTCTCATTGCAACCAAAATGCGCGCCAGTGCTGAGGGCGCTTGTCGAACTTTTCAGAGGGAGGAAGTAAGTAGATGGTGGGAGGTAGGAAAATGCTGGGGAGGGGGAGAAGGAAAATGCTTGGTATTGGTTTCTTTATTTTTAAATTTATAGAGTATACATGGACGCTCGAGTCAAATGGTCAGGCGTTTTTCATAAAGATGTTATAATTTCTCCTTTTGTATTGACTTCCAGCGAATCTAGCCAAGCCAACCCAAAGTCATTCAATCAGTCTCTTTTTTCTATCACGTTTACATCCCGCACAAGCAGCCACGCAAAATTACGTACACGATAAATTAAATGTGTTACAATCATTATTTTACCCATATTGTACTTACCATTTTTCTCAATCAATTCTGCTTCATACCATTCACTTCCCCATTTGGCTAGAAACTCCTTCCCAAAGATTTTCACGTCTTTCCGGCCGACTACACTTCTTGTTGGTGGCTTCGTTTTCCACAAAACTGAACATTTCATTTTATTTAATCACTTTTTTAAAGTAAACAATTAGAAAAGAATTAGGACGTAGCTGATCGCGTCGCTGTTGACCTAGTTACAAAATATCCGATACTTTTGGAGCTAACTTCATATCTTGTCATTCTTTCTTTTTACATACATAAATACCGTAAGTTCACAAACGGTTTAATTAATGCGAATCTAAAAAAACGACAGATAATCAAGAAGGTTATCAAGGCAATAGCGTTCAATGAAGATCTAATTGATATTAACATCTTAGGATAAAAAATGATGAAACGGGATTTTCTAAGAAAATGCAACGCTATCGAATAAAGAAATGCTTACTAGAATATAAATCGAGTGAAAGCGAAAATGAAGCAGCCGAATGTCAAAGTAATTTAACAAAAAATATTATAATTTAAATTTGCAATAAGACGAGTCCAATAAAAATTGTTAAATTAAAAAACTTTTCGTACACATTTTTTATTCTTATTTATTATTGTTATAGTTGTTTCGTAGTTCTAAATGAAAATTATCACTACTTTTTAATAATATGTTATTAATGTATGGATAATAAATATAACAATACTTCAATGTTTTTGTTAACTTTTTATTTCACATTTATGCGTATGTATAAAAAATAAATATTTCTTTCCTAATTTTAATGAATTATCCGAGTGCAGGTAAACACATTCCATCAACATTCTCGTCCCCTTCACGACATTTTATTGCAGCATTTATTACAGGCAACGAAGCTGCAGTGTATGCTAAACTGAAATTTAAATGAGTGGATTAGACGTAACGAATACATTTTCGTGATATCGTAAATTTTATTGTGCAAATCACTAGAGAATAGCTTGTATTATGTACCGCAAAATCGCAGAATTAAAATTACTGTACTGCAGGGGCAGCAGATAATTATCTATGCATTAAAAACCACATCTGATTCGGGCATCATTTCTCCCACGACTCATCAAAATGAATTCCTCCGAGAAAGTACGTGATATATGAGTAATATCTCTGGAACTGTTAACTTTTGTTGTTCACAGTTTTGTAGAAATAAACCATTATATATTTAATTTGAATTCACTGCCCTGGTAAAAAGTTGTCGATAAATTCTAGCCAGTATTCTAGAATTAGGCTAGAATCGTGGCTGAATTACAGACCGATTCTCGATTGAAACCCGGCAAGACCATAAATACAGATATACAGAGCAGCGA
>UXGC01002346.1:0-12216 GCA_900480045.1 Eurytoma adleriae
TACGACGTGTGGAAAGCTCGATTTTGAGTGCACGCATTTTGTCGAGCGTGCGGAAAAACGGGCTTTCTGCACGGAGTTGCGAAAAATATTTAATAGTTAAAAAAATTGCACCCCTTGTTCATAATGACATAAATGTATGCATAACTTTTGACGTTGCTGTTTGCAGTAAAAGCAAAGTAGTCAGTGTTATTTACAAAATTTGCGTGCAGGCACTAGGTAGGATTCTTGGAATGATGTTGCACATATTCAATTATCTCGTGTGTTTTAAAATATACAAAGAATTAACATGGATAAATCAAATAAGTAATGTATTCAAGAAAATTTTGATATTCAGCGAATTATTTTAGTCAAGATTCCAACGGCAGGCCCGAATACTGATTTACCTATTGAACAAAGTATCATTACGAAATATCCATTCTTTACTGTTACTGTACAGAGGAAATCCCTCTTAGATGATAATAAATATTCATTCTTAAAAGGTGAAGTCACATCAGCAGAAATAGTTGATTGCAATATAATATCGTTAGTTTTATCATTTTGTTGTTTGCTAATTTTGTGTAAGAAAGTTTGACTAACTTGTACAAGTAATTGGAAAAATAAAAATATAAATTAAAACTTATTTTATATTGTTCTTTAATTCACATTTCTTTTTTATTTAAAATAAATCTTAGGTTATATTAACCGAACTGGACATCATTGAGCAATTGTTTTATTTATTTTAGAGATAGTGACTAAATTATATAGTTTACGTGAATACATTTTGACATTGACAGTAAGTTGTTTACATTCTAGTTATTGTTTTGCAAGATTTAATTCTTGTTTAACCTAAGTGTCCATATTTTATTTCGAACCTAAATTTTCATTTTGTGTATTGCAAAAGTATGTACTAATTAATATAAATAAAAATAAAAATGTTAGGCTATCTACGATACCTCATGCTATGAGAATGAGCGTTACATAAGATCCAGTTAAGCACTGCAGAACTATTATAACCGTCTCATTTACAACATATCGATGATTTTAAACAAAACAAATGACCCTACTGAAAAACGTCACATGGGTGCCACATGGGTCCCATATAGTATTTTGGGCCGAGACCCATATATCTCCCACATGGGTCCCAAAAGAATTATGATAATACCAATTTTAGTGGATTGTGCAAATCTGTATTTTGAAATTCACGTGGAAGCCATGAGAGGAACTTATGAGTACCAAATAGGAGTCATATAGTTCCTACATGGAAACCACTTGGAGACCATATGGTCTGCACAATTCACTAAAATCGGTATTATCATAATTCTTGCGGGACCTATGTGGGAACAATGTGGGACATATATGGGTCCTGGCCCAAAATACTATATGGGACCCATGTGGGACCCATGTGACGTTTATCAGTAGGGGAAACACAATATGATAATAAATACTGTCGAATAAAATGACCGATTCAAAAAATCAACATTAACGAAAAATCTTATTTATCATTAACCCGCCATATATAAACAAATTATTTACAATAAAATATACTGATCCGCAATTCATTAAAGAAAATTAATTTAGCGATAATTCTACTCTTGAATCCTATCGCATCGTCAAAAATAACTTAAAACATTCTTCCTCCTAAGTACTATTTCCTAGATAGATTTGTTAGCCAGCGTAGCTGAGCAGACTTTCTCGTGCATCCGGAGGTTCTTAACGAAGGCGAATTCCTTGGAGCAGCCTGGGCATCTCAGGCATTTCGAATGATTCACGTGTGTCCAGGCGTGCTTCCGCAGCTGCTCGCGAAATACGAACTTGGCCTCACACTTGGTGCACCGGTACTCTAAGTCTGTATTACAGGTATTACACTTGAACTCGTACGGCACTGACTCCTGCAGATCGTCGCAGACTTTGCAGTAGGATCGCATCATATCTTCGATATCTAAGATATAAGGATTGTTCGATTAACAATTTTTTTTTAAATTTCGCATCATTATATTCAGTTTATTCTGTTCAATTTATTCTATTTTTATTGATTTCAGTACCTGGTCTATCTTTTGAATATCTCTCATCGTAGAACATAGCTTGAAACTTGACGGTGTGGCTCTTGCCGTTGTGACACATGGCCAAGTGTTTCCTCACGTAATGCTTCGCCTTGGCTGTGTACAAACAGAAGGGACACTTGATCTCCGCCTTGCACTGAGTCAGGTGTTTCACCAGCGAGGGCACCTTGGCATTGCACTTCGGGCACTTCTTCAGTTTGCTCCCGCTCTGATCCTCTCCGACCTCCGCCGCCACGTTCTCCTTAGGTTTGACGCGGCTTTGCGCGCGAGTCTTGAAGCCGACTTTAAGGTTCATCTTCGCGTCGCTCAAGGTCACTGGTGCCTGCGGCTGGGCTGCGAATACGAACGGCGTATCTCTCGATTGCAAGTTTCCCCTGGTTCTGGAGGAGACGTTGGCATGGTCTTTGCGCACTACGTGATCTTGCATCGTATCGAGCGAAGTCGTGCTGAACCTGCAGCGGGCACAGTGGTACTCCTTCTCGGTGCACTCCCTGTAGAAGTGGTTGAAGATGGCCAGAAAGTCGGGGAAGAGTATGGAACACTTAACGCATCTCAGCATCAGCTTCGAATTGCACTTGAGGCAGTTCGAGTCGTTTGGCTTCATCTTCGATTCCTCCTTGCACATGGGACAGTGAGCTTCCATTCTGCTTAGAATGTCTGTTTAAAGAATGACGAATCGATGAACGATATAATTGAATTATTTAAACTCAAATTGTAGCAGTTGGATTTGACATTTTTACCTGTGCAAGTTGAGTCTATAGTGTACAAAGCTCCGTACTCAACGTTTCCATCTGTAACAAAATGAAATTGTTATTTTCGAGATGTATACCAATCAATATAATAAAATTAATTAAATATTGTATACATCTTACCTAATAAAACTGTTGGTGTGTCAGCTTCAAGCATTTTTGGTTCTTTGAGTTGACCGTGCATGTTAAGCTTGTGTTTTTTCAAATTTGGGGCATATTTCGTGGCGTACGAACAAGTATCACAAACTAAATCAGGTCCTTTATTGCAATTGGCTTCGTGCTTTTTGCAAGCCTTTTTAACTAGGAAAGGCTTTTGACAAAAACTGCAATTGTAAGTATTGGCAGCGTCTGAAAATTAATGAAAATGATCCCCTTAAAAATTTGTTTACTTTGAAAGCAAGTAGATTATTATTGAAATAGATTTTAAAGGATAATACCAGAAATTTCACTGTTACTTTCATCCATAGAGATTTCACTGCAGCTAATATCAAATTCGGCACTGACAGAGTTTCGCGATTTGCGACGCTTATTTACAGCTTGTTGCGCCGATGCTTCAATTTAAGAGTAAATTAATATTGTTAATTAAAAGTATTGAATTTGATTTAAATAAATCTTTACCTGTCATTTCCGGAGTAGTAGTAATTTCACTATGACTGTTGGTTTCACTGGTATCTAACATGGCTCTTAAACTTCGACGCCTGCCTCGTCCAACTGATGGTTTAGAAGCTGCCAATTTAATAAATACAAGTTAACTGCTAAAAATAAAACAATTTTTTACACAATTTAAAAAAATATTGTTTACCAAATGTTTTAGGAACAGGAGTTTCATCAGTGTAACTGTTTTCAACATTACTACTTGTATCAGCATTGATGGGCGGATTTCTGGTGCTTCGTCGTTTAGCGAAGATTTGTTGTGTAGATACTGCAAATGAAAACAGGAGGAAGTTAAAATAATGTAAATTAAGAATTAATTAAATTTTAAAATTATTATGTTACCAGGTGGTACATTAGGTGTTTTATTGTGACTACTTGCTTCACTACTGTTTGACATCGCTCGAAAACTTCGTCGTTTTGCAGTAGCAATCTGTCCCTTTGATTCTATTTTTAATAAAAATTGGTATAATGTACTACAGATTTAATAGAATTTTCACAAAAAACTGTTTTTACCAATTTCGGAGGGAACTGGGTGTACTTCAACAAAAGTGACTTCAAGATTGTCGTTTGTTTCAGAAACATCAGTCATTGACCTGGATCTTCGGCGTTTATTAGTAATTTGTTTAGGCACTAATGATGAAAACACTAGATTAGAAATTCATTTAACATAAGTTAATGATGAATTGACTTTAAAAATTTCCTTTTTACCGGATATTTCAGCTACTGAAATTTCATCAACAGAAGTGCTTCCATTTTTTATTGAGTTGTTGTCTGATAAAATCCTAGAACTTTGACGTCGGTTGATCTGTGGGCCAACAGGTTCTGTAAATACAAAATAAATTAGATGTAAATTATAATATCGAATTAATTGACAATTAATAAAATTATAATTACTAAATAAAAAAGTATTTACTCTTATTTTTAGGTGTGATATCTTCCTCAGAATTGACGCTGTTCTTCATTTGCACTTTTATACTTTTCCGTCTGCCAGAAGTGTTTGATACAGAACCTGTAATATATTTTTAAATGAATCCAACTTTAGTTAACTTTCCAAGAGTTAAAAAATTAAAAAACTAATTGTCAAAAGCATTTACTTGAAGTTTTCGTAGATAATTCATTTTTATTAATAGCTTCACTGTCGCTGTGAGCTTCAGAACTGTTCAAATTGACTCTGTTACTTCGACGTACTCCTGCAACCTGCTGTTTAGGGCCAGCTGTCAAAATAAAGTGTTCAATAACTGTTCGATATAACAGTAACAAAAAAAATTTAATGAATGAAGTATCTCTTACTAGGAGTTTTGCTAGTATCTTCATTTTTTATTGAAATTTTATTCGTAATTTCACTATTGCTCTTATTGAGTGGTTCCGTACTTGCAACTGTTTTGGTACCTACACTTTGTCGCTTGGCGGGATATCGTGGAGTCGGACCTGTGTATTTTTTTTTTTCAAAAAGTATACTTACAAGTAAATGTATCAAACTGAAAATAGTTTAATTGTACTCACATAAAGCTTTAACAGTAACTTCACTTTTGAAAATATCTTCAATCTTGTTTTCTTCATTCGCTTTCGCATTATCTAATTGAAATCTGACCCTTCGCTGTTGCTTGGAATCTGTACATTTTTGACACAATAATTAATAAAGTTTGAAATGTTTTTAAATTAAAAAGAATCTAAACTTAATTTTTTTACCAGAATTTTTAGAAGCAGCAGTATTTTCATCAATCAAACTCGCATCTTTTTGACCTTTGTCACTTTTTAATAGACTTTTCTCTGATTTAACCTGTATGGTCATTCCACTATTTGTATCTAGAAATTCGTCGAAAAACATCACTTTCTTTCTAGAAACATGAAATATTTAGTAATATAGTACACCAGAGATAATTGTACCTTCTGTTTCCGGCGAAGAAACAAATTCTTCCGTATGACTTTGAACGACGTGCGCGTAAATCTGAGATCGTGTCTCCCGCCGTTCATTGCAAATCAAGCAACCAAACTTTAGATTTAAGTAGCATTTCGAGCAAGTCGAATGCTGCGAGTCAAACGTACCTTTGCACTTTGAACAGATGCTCTTGACAAACGCGTGAATTTCTGCAATTAAAAGAAAAACATAACCTTAACAAATTTTTTCTAATTAAATTAATCGCAATTTATCTTACTCTTGTTAAATAAGTGCAGAGAAAACTTATGGAACTGCACAACGTGACTGTATATTCCAGTGTGGGTGTTGTAAAGCTTCTCGCAAATGAAGCAGTTGAACTTCATGCGTTTCCCGCAGTCCCTGCACTTCTTTGTCTTCACACCAAAGGAGTACCCTTTATTGCAATTTACACAGCTATTCAAGATTAAATGCGATATTGCTGCAAAAAAATAATTGAGTAAATATTACGTAAACTTCAACTTACTTAAATAATATAATTTTGTCACCTCTAAAGAAGAAAAACACATTCGAAAGAAAAGCTTATTTTAATTTGCCTTTTTTAGAGTAAAATAAATTCTTCCAGAACCTCATAAACTTATCATAGGAACGATACCTCAGGTTTATCAAGCTGCAGAAGAGTTTACTATTCTCTAGTGCTTTACAAATGGCATATTAAAATAAGTCTTTTTTCACGTTTCAAACGTGCTTTTCTTTGTTTAGTGTATATTAATTCATAATTCTGTATTTCTTAATACTTACATATACGGGGTAACACTAGACTGTCGTCGTTTCCTAAAATTGAATTCATTTTTATTTTCATTTATTTTTAGGTAGTTTATAGTAAAATCGGGAATCTGTTATCCAATTCGATACCTTTTATTATTCCTGAAGATTCTTGCATCATAGATTGACGTGGAACAAGAAATTTAAACAAAGTAGCTTGATTTGAGTTTGGCTTTTTCTTGCGTTTGCTTTGAGTTCTGGATTCTAAGGTATCCGAACTATCGAGCAATGCCTCGTGTAAAGTTTCGTCAATTGATTCATCATCTTCGCGATTTTCTAACAAATGATTAAAAATTTCAATTTCTTTTATCTTGAATTTTAAATAAATGAGAAGATTTTTACGTAACCTGTAACAGAACCTATATTTTTACCTATAACAGAAGCTTGGAGCTCCTCGACAGGCAATTCACCTTGTCCATTCTGACCGTCTGCAGCATCAGCAATGCAATCGTTAGAATCGCTGTCCACTTCATCTGTATCTAATTTAAAAAAACGAATATATTATTATTGAAAATGTTAAAAATAAAAAATAAAAAAGTAAAATTCTCATTTACCTAAAAAATGAGATACAAATATTATATTACTTGTATGAAAATTAGGATTTGTAGGACTAATATTTTTCAAATCTTGCAAATAAAATTATTTTATGATATACAAACCAGAGTTGTCGGAATCATCAGAGATCATCAAAATCAAGCAATTTTCTGAATTCCCACTGATGTTTATTTCACTCTGATTACTGACTCGCGAATTATTTAAGTCACTTCCAGAAGTATTGACCGATTTTCTTCTGGGGTTGTAAGACGTTTCCGAGGTTCTTTTCATTTCATCACTTTTTCCCGCGACCATCAAATCTTCAGCCGTTTCCGTGCCGGTTATATCTACAAAATCAACACGCCAATAAAACTTTCCACGCTAAATTATTTCTTCACGAAATTATTCAAAAGCTACGAGACTTACTGAAATTCTGGTCGACTTCAGCGACTTCGTACATTTCCCTCGCCGGCGTGTTAAAGAGAGAGTACTGAGGTAAACGCTTTTTGGCTGCATCAATTTCGCAAATTTCCACCGACGGAGAGTCGTTATTGTCCATGCTTTCAACTTTTAAATCAATATTTCCGTTGGACGAGTCGCCGTTGAAACTTTTGTCTCCTTGCTCCGAGCCCATTTCTTCGGTTTCGTCGATAGAACAAAATCGAAGTTGAAAGCTACACATTGATACTTTCTTTGAGAAAAATCGAACGTCACTCACCCGTTTTAATATTGACAGGTCCCCCGGCCATTTCGCTGTTTACACTGTCGCTCGAACTAATGTTCAATTCACCGTCTGAAATTAGCACACCCGTTGAGCAGATCGGTAATTTTAAAGTCGACGGAGAAATTACGCTTATACTGACCGATACTGTCGAAGGTGTGTAAAAATTCCGTTTTTATCTGATCGGCGTCGATCGAGGGCGTATTGAGAGCTAAAAATGGAGATAAGTTTAGTGCACTTATATTGCAACGAATCGCAACGACTGATACAAAAAATTTTTTCATTAACCCATTGATGCTTGGTCCACTCGAGCCGATGAGATTTGATTGCGTAGTTAAAACACTTGTTTTCAGTCACCTGGTGATTTTGAATTCGTTACATTATATTTAGCATCGATAATGACAGCACTACTCGAACGGTTTTCGATGTAGGACTGGTATTGTCTCACTTTACGTGAAACCACTCGCGCTGTATACACCGGCAGAATTAAAGTACAGAGTAAATAACAACATTGGCCCTCTGGTAAACGGGCGAATGTTCGAATAATGAATGAATGCGCTTAATTCTTTAATTTATTCGAGAATGATTGAGATAATTTTAAGTACGTTTATGGTAGTTTTTAATAATCAAACATTTGATGGTATTTGGTACACGGTGCGTTATTTATTCAATTTAAGATTTAGGGCCTCCGCACTTAAAAAGGAATAGCACACAACATATATAAGGAACAAGAAAATGCATTACTCATATATCTATATATACTAGAAACAAGAGGGAACAAGCGGTTTTTCAAATTTCCAATTTTCCCTCTTGTTCCTAGTATATATAGATATACAAGTAGTGCATTTTCTTGTTCCTTATATCTGTTGTGAGCTATTCCTTTTTAAGTGCGGAGGCTCTTACGATTAAATTTATAAATAAACGTATTAGGTATAGAGGAGTTTAAATAATGCGATCAAATTTCTTGATTTAAAATGGTTTTTTTAAATACCTACATCATAACTTGCAGTGATAATATTTTAGTGGTACATATTTACTATTGTAAAAGTTTATAATACACCACTGTTGCATGGATGCTGAGATACAACTCTGGCAGAATTAATAAATATAACTGTAAAAAACTGAGAAAAAATTTAGAAAAAATTTAGAAAAAATCAGAAAATTATGATACGAATTTGGACAAGGATGTCAGTTTTTCTCTGTTTTTATCGATATTTTTCAAATTGTTTTAATTTTTCTCAACAATTTTTTGCAATTCTCAGTTACTCTCAATCCGCAGTTTTTATAACAAATATAATAATGCAAATCGGTGCAAATCGGTTTTAGTAGGGTATAATCAGAATGATCGATTTATGTAACGATTTGTCATAATCGGAACAAATTGGCTACAATCGATATCGTACATACATTTTTTTACTGGAGCAAACCCGAATCGGCAATAATAGGTTTGAATCGAAATAAGTTTAAATATGTATGAATCCGATTATGAATAATGGCGCACGATGGAATGTCGAAAAATATAGTAAATGTTTGTTAATCTATTGTGTGTAATAATTATAATTATTAATAATAATTTATTGTTTTATTATTCAATAGACAACAAAAAATATTAGAAAATATAAATTAGAACAAAAAATATTAGAAAATATAAATCAACAGTAATTATCAAAAAATGACAGAAAATAATAAGTAAAAGTTCTACCATGGTCACCCCGGACGCACGACACCGATTCTTCCTTGTTCCATCCCCTTCATAGTTCTACAACGAGACAATACAGATATACTTAATCATAGACAAACAGAGCGCACTCTGTCGGCTGGATAAGTATAAGCGCAAGGGGCAGACGGTGCATTCTACTATTATACTAAAGAAAGTTCAGTTCAGCTGTTCAGTTCACGCATTGAAGATACGCAGTCGTAGTAAAGCATTGCTCGAATCTGGTCGGATATCTCAGTAAGACAACTCAAGGAGAGGCCACAACCTGCGCGTACTGTTTGTTGCGAAGATTGGGGAAATGGTAAGAATTTATTATTTACTTATTTTACTTATATAATATTATTTCTCATGGTATAAAGAGAAATCAAAAGTTTAAAAGAACAATTAATACGATACTTCCATAAAGTTTACTATCACATTTACATTATGAGTTTGAGGGCGTATAGTTATAGCATACTGCAGTTGTGCTATACCAATTAGTGACGTTTTGCCGGTTTCCATCGTGAATCGGAATGCGTCGGTATGGCGTCGGGTGCAATAGAACGTAAATAGAGGGGGAGAGAGAGAAAGAGAGAGATAGAGAGAGAGGGGAGAGAGTTACCCGCCCCTCTTTCTCTTCCCATGTTGACAACGTATGCATGCCGATGCCAGCTGTTTTTCCGATACTAAATTTCACTCAATTCGAGAATACTCGATAATCGAAAATTATGAAAAGATGTTTTGATGACAATTTTGCCAATAGATATGGCTTAGTAGCAGAAAAAGGAAACTTTATTTAAAAATGATTGCGCTTACAAAGTTAGTTCATTATTTAAAAATTTCAAATCGTGTTAAGAGTACAAAAAACAAAAATAAAGTGATAAATGTACCCTCAGCTGCCTTTGATTCTGCTAGAACGTTTTCAAATAATTGCAACGTCGCTTGAAAATTTCTAGGTGCTAGACAAGGATGCAAAATTGTGCATGTCTAACATCTACAAATTTTCAAGCAACGTTGCAATTTTTTGAAAACGTTCTAGCAGAATCAAAGGCAGCCGAGCGTACAAGTTAAAAAAGGATGTCTACGGATACTCTTTATAAATATCCATAGAAATTTTATAAAACTGATAAAAGAATAATGCAATCTTGCAAAATAAAGTATTTATAGATACGTATTTATCAATGGTATTTATCAATGGTATTAAATAAAGAAATATTAAATTAAAAAAGTTATTTTTTGAAATTATTACTACTGACTTTCATTTAGGAAAAACTCTACTGTAGTCAAACACAAACTGACGCACATACACTGCTTTGACTACTTGTGTACCCGATAAAACCCTTTTAAATTGCGGAAGATTTTAAGTCAGTGAAAAAGTGCAAAGTTAGTGCTTAGATAAAAAAAACGATTTATTACACATAAAAATTATAAATAATATATAAAAATAATAGGACTTTAAAAACCTATTATATAAAACGTAACACAGAGTACCGATATACTTTACAGAGAATAAATCAATTTGAAGGCCAGAGGATTCAATATTTCGTTGCTTCCAGTACCAGGTCATCGTCGACTCTTCGCAGGTCAGTATTTAAAAAAATCCACTCCAGCTTTTTCACTCAACTATAAAGTGATTTTTTAATTTTTCACTCTTCTACATCATAAAAGTCGATTAATTGAAATAGGGCCCCTACAGGCAAAAAGAAAAAGAGCAGGATTAGGAACAGTTATAAGATTAACATTGGTTATTATATCTATGTATATCAGGAATAGGAACAGATATTAGGAATAAGCTTTTTATTCCTAATATCTGTTCCTATTCCTGTTCTTTTTCTTTTTGCCTGTAGGGGCCCATACACTTTTTTTTGTTGTCTATATTTTTATTTTGGCAAATGAATTATTAATTATTATTGGGAATATTACTCGTGACGTCACAGCCAATCACAGTCAACCTTCAGGCAAATATGGCGGCTTAGCTTAGGGCTGTAACATAGGCTAGAAGGGGAAAATCGTGGATTTTTTTATTTTTTAAATAGTTACTGCTAAAATTGGTAAAAGATCATGCTCAGTGATAAAAAAATATGTGTGGAATAATATAGCAACAAAATTTTTACGTATATTTGTTACGTAGTAAAAAAAAATTGATTATTTGATACTTTTTGTAAGGTTATGAAAGGTTTAATAAATTAAAATTAACATAAATCAACATAAAATTAATACCGTAAGTTATAGAAACACAAATAAATCACAAATAAATACCGCCTCATTATTATATTTCTCAAAATTTTAATTTATTAAACTTTTCATAACCTTACAAAAAGTACGAATAATCAATTTTTCTCTACCACGAAACAAATATACGCAAAAAATTTTGTTTCTATATTATTTCGCACATATTTTTTATCACTAAACACAATCTTTTACCGATTTTAGCAGTAATTATTTAAAAAATAAAAAAAAATCCATGATTTTTCTTATCTATACATGATTTTCCCTAGCCTATGTTATGGCCCTAGATTGAATCGCCACATTGTGGCTGTGACGTCACGAGTGATTATTCCCAATAAAAAACTTGGAATAACCACTGTTCCATAAAATGCACGTCCGTGAGTAGAAATTATAGCTACGTTATATAGCAAGTACTGACTAAATCTAATGACAAAATTCATAACTTAAAACAAATTGTTTTAAAGTAAAATGTATTTTTATTGTACGAAGGGTGTTTTTCTCGCTGTTGCAGTTTGCAGAAATAACATCAAACAGAAGCGCAATGGACAAGGAAGTTCAAAAAAGAATTGGATTACAGCTGTTACAAATATCTAAAAATGCCTCGATTTCCGATAAAAACGCCAAAGGAGAGACGCTGCTGCATGCAGCTTTTAAAGCAGGTTGTTTCGATGTTATCCGTTTAGCATTAAAAAATTTGTCAGGCAATTGTAATCCAGCCAATAAAGACGACGTGATTCACTTTCATATAGCGTGCATTGCGCATGACAGTCATGCTGCAGAGCAGTTCTTAAAATGTGGGTTCGATCCCAACAGTCCGATAATCTTAGATTCCGCAAAATTTTCCGGTTTAACGCCCGTGGAATTTGCAATTTTATACGACAGCTTCGAATTGT
>UXGC01002347.1:0-12208 GCA_900480045.1 Eurytoma adleriae
CACGGCAAGTTTTCTCTGCGAAATTCCTCCACTCCGCATTTAAAAAGAATAAAAAAATAAAAATAAACTGTCTTCCTCCATCATACGACATCGACCCTGTACAGATCATGCAGGAATACAGTTGGGTAGGGAGAGTAAATAGTTCGCAGTGAAAAAGGAGCCGTTTGGACCTATTGCACGATGACTAATTACTGGGATTTGATTGCAGCTCGATAAAATCAATCCCCAGTTCGACAAGAGGCCGAAGAGCGTGTGCGAGGGTATGCTGCATGTAGGAAGCTTCTTCATAGAGAGTCCGCCGCCTGTTCCGCCTCCGCCCATCAACTATACCATGCCTACTAATGTTTCCGGTTAGTATATTAAAAAGTGAAAAAACATTTTATTTCAAATTAATCAATAATAATTTATGTGTATTTAAGATTTCTTTCAAAGTAAAAATAAAAAGTTAAATTTTCATCTTAACAGACGAAAGCTTCTCCGATGAGGATTCCAAGACGACGGCCTTGTCGACCTCCCAGATGAACAAAAACTCAAACACTGCCGACGGTTCGTGTAACAGCATCCCGCGAAAAGCGAAAACTGCCAAACGCATCGCCCGGCAAGCACAACTCAAGAGGTACGTATACAGGCAGTGTACATTATTTTGCCGCATGTAAAATCAATATTCCTCTGCTGTTTAACGTAGTGTGATGCACTAAACTCATTTATCTATGTAGGTTAAGAATAGCTCAGGAGATCCAAAGAAAGCTGGAAGAGACGGAAGTCAAGCAGCGAGAGCTCGAAAGCCGGGGCGTCAGCGTCGAGAAAGCACTGAGGGGAGAAGGAGGTAATACCTCTTACTACAATGACGGTACAATTAATTTTTTATTTTTTTTATTTACAAGTAATACTTTCTTTTCTCAAATAATCAGTGAAGGAAAATTAAGTTACTTTCGGTGGCTCCGGTATGAAGGGCAGCAAATTTTTTGCTAATAACTATCATTTAAAAAACAAATTAAATTTTTTCTTTAAGAAGTCACGAAAAATCAATTTTTCATAACTTTTGTAATATGGATTTCGAAAATAAACGGTAGTGCCACTGTTAAGTATCATAATTGATCATTTGAAGAGATTGTTAAAATAAAACACAGGTCTAGTAATACATACTGTGATTTTCAACACTTAGAATTTTCGGATCGCGAAGAGGCCGACTTGTTGCGAGAATGGTTCGACCTAATGAGAGAAAGAACAGAGCTTCGCAGATACGAGAAAGAGCTGTTAGTGAGAGCGCAAGAAGTGCAACTCGAAGATCGACATGATAGATTGCAGCAAGAACTGCGTGAGAGATTAGCTGATGATGGTTAGTAAAATCTGTTACATATTCATACGTGAATTTAGATCGCAATTGATTAAAATTTAATTTACAAGAAATCATCTCTATAAAAACAATACCGATCTTGATCTTTATTATGACGGGAATTATAAAATCAGTGAAGATTTAAAGCTTATAGTAAATTATACAACACTGAACTAATCGCGGATCATTTATAATTTCAGATGAGAAGAAAACGAGCGCTGACGTGAAGAAAGAAGGCGAGATCCTAACGGAAATGTTAGAGATCGTAGCAAAACGAGACTCGCTGATAGCTCTTCTGGAGGAGGAGCGACAAAGGTGGCGTAGACCCTCGTGCCCGACACTCAATGCACCCACCACGAGCGCCGTGAACTATACCAGATTCGGGAGTTCACGCCTCTCCTACACCTACATTCTATTTGCGATTCTTCTCGCGTACTCGCTTTCCTTCTACCTCACCGGCTTCTTTATCTCGCCGAACGACGAGTCTCTCTTCTACTTTCTTTAACGCCAAGTCGGTGCTGTGAAACGCGTAGTATTTGCCCGCGAGATAAGATACTTTTTTTTCCTCGATCATCTAATTCCTTTTAATGGCTATTTTATCTTTTAATCTTGATCAAAGATCGATTGGAATGTTGAGTCCCCGGTGGATTTTGAATTACTGCGAAATTATGGAATCTCTTTTAATTAATCACAGATAATCGTTTTACAGCACTGCGCGTAACGCTTTTCTAATATTCATAACTCACTCTAATCTCATGCATGGCTTTTTTTTCTTTTCACTGTTTGGCTGCGTGGTGAATCTTTTCTTTATATGTCTTTTCTGGAACCGAAATTAATTTCTATGCTTTTATAAGTATCACGATCTCTTTAATATAACATTTTAATATAACGCAGATCTGAGATTGATATTGCACTTTTTATGAAAGTAAAAATTTTGCTTTATTTAATGCACGATAATCTTGCAAGGGCATGTTAGATTTATACAAATGTATATTGAAAATTTATTTAGATAACAATGTGCCAGAGATAAACGCTTTATATCGAATAAGATTTTTTATTATACGATAATAAGGTGATCGCTGTTTACAAATTATATTAGTTGTTAAAATCGATAAAAAAAATTTTATGAAATAATTTTTGTAGATTTATAAAATTTGTTATAAATTGTTGAAGTGATCAACAATTTACTTTTATAAAAGAATATATATGCGTGTACAAAGATAAGCACATGTGATAAAGTATATAAATATCATTTTCATTAAAATTTAATCTCATCAAAGTTTTTTTAAATTCCGAGCTTCTTTCTAGTAGAATTCTGTCTGCAAAAAGGTCCAAGGGAGTGTACTTAAAAAAATCTAAAAACAGTATGCTTTAATTTTTTATATTTTTCATACTAATAGTATCTTTACAATTCCAAAAAAATTAATTACAAGAAAGTAGCTGTAAATTTGTTAACTCTGCTTCACAGCTTCACTGATGAAACTATCGAAAATCTTTTTACTCCAACAAGTAACTCCCTGTAAAGACATTTTAAAAGTAAATCAGTGATAATTGCTGTATAATCAATCGTGGGAGCTCACTGTACATCTGCTTTGTGTTCATAACCGACGATACATAATACCCAAACCATACATATGTCGAAATTTCTGTGATGCACCAAAGAAAATTTGTCCCTGAGCACATGAAAATGTAGACATTACGGGCAGAGGGTAAGGGATACGCACAGCTTCACTTACTTTTGCACCAATCAGAAGTGCACTTGAGTGATTTAATGGTAAGCCGGCGCTTATCACCGATGAATAAGTTAATATAGATATCATAAAAATCTTGTTAAACAAAAAAGAAAAAATAAGATCGAGTAAAATCTTTTCAAATATAGTAAGCTCTACACTCTAAAGGGGATCTTGGTAAAAAATTAAGTCTTACAATTGCACAACAATATTAGTATACTAATCATAATTCAAATTCTTAATTAATTTACAATGGGGATTTCCTTTTGGTGAGAGTACACATATCACTACTTAAGAATTAATAGTCCGACAAAAGAGAAAACAAGAAAAAAATCACGCCTGCTTGAATTTGTTTGTACTTTTTTCGTTTTTCTTGTGTGATCTTTCATTGTCTTCAATCGAATGTTTTATCGAACGGCTTTTCTATTTTTGCACATTTATTATTGTTATACTTTTAATAGACAATTTGTAAAAGAAAAAAATCCGACGACTAAAGTCGAGGTTCTCTGTTCTAGGTACCAAGACGAGGATCGGGACCTAGAGGCTCAAATGCTGTCGAAAGGCCTACTACTGACTCCTGTGAACAAGCGCGGCTCCAAGTATTCCGTTTAACATTTAAAGCAGTATTGCCTCCGTCGTACATTCGCACGCCTTCGCTGCCGCGATTCGGCCGACGAGTAAGACTGGGATTGATTCAACGTTCAACGAGCAAAGCAAATCGGTTATGCACACGTTTCAATCGAGCTCACCACTTTACGCTTTTTTTTTCTTTTTTTATACAAGAGGATTTTAAGAACAAAGGACAATTTTACGTGCAGTGATTTTTTATACCGCCCCTTGTGTTGCAATAAATGTACGCGCGAACGATTTTTTTTAGTGGATTTCGGACGGGTTACGTAGAATTAGAAGCGACGACTAATGATTTTAGAGTTAAGCAAGCGAGAGGTGCAAACTAAATGGTACTACGAGGACAATGGCAAAAATCAAATAATTAATGACGATAAAAAGTCGAATTTAGACGATGTGTATGTTCGTGTATTTAAAAATAGAATTTTATCTCGGCATCGTAGAGAGACAGAAATATTCGATATTGTACGAGTTTGTAGAATGCAAATATTGATAAAGGGAAATTGGACAGACGCGGGATGACGGAGAGATAGAGAAAATATTTTTTGACGAAGAGAGCGGGTTATGAAGAGTGGACGGGGGATAAAAATGCGTGATATGTATATTCTGCGAAACGACAGAGCGAAAAAAGTCTATTTTTATGTTTGCTAAGAAAGAGACTGGTATAGTTATTTTAAAAATAACAAAAAATATTGATTGTTGTAAGGTATCGTATAATTAAATAAGTCACTGTATAGTCAATTTTTTACGAAAAAAAAGAACGGTAATTGCAACAAAGCAAATGAATTGAGAATCAAAGTTGGTTGGTTCCAATTATGCAATGAAATATTCGTGTTTTTGAAATTAAATTTTATCCATATAAGCCTCGAGAAGAAACTTGAGTAGCAGTTTTAAACATGATGCAATGAAATGAAATAATAATAATTATGAATTAAAAAATTTATAGTATTGTTTGCAATAGGGTTTGAACCTTAAAAACAGTAATATGAACAGACTTATTATATTCAAATTTTAGGAAATCATATATACACTTTTTCAAGTTTCTTCTTGTTTACATTGAGAAAGTTAACGACGAATTTAAATTTGAAGTAAGTCAACTGCATGCTGCCATTCCTTTCGATCCACTTATTTTGCTTTACTTTCAACGAGAGCAGTGATAATTTTAAATTGGAATAAATAAAATTGTGTGTCCGATGGTTGAATGTCAACGAATAAGTAAACGTTTAATTAATCTTAAAACTAACAGTGCTAAATAACGTTAATTTCGAACGTAGCGATAATTTTCGAAAAATTTACGTTTATGTCCTTTACGAGAAAAAAGGCGCTTGAAGAAAGTGCAAAAAAAAAAGAAATAAGTGACTCTATCATGTGAATCCCGAAAAAAAAGGAATTAATCTATTGTTCCCGTTACAATATCGTCTCGTAATATTGTAATTAATAGATAATTGAAAAGAAACCTAGTCGAATGAATAAAAGTCATAATAGTTCTTTTTGTGAAGTTTATAGAGGTATCAAATATATACTTTCAGCCCATCAAAAAAGGTATAGCGTGAGATTCATAATCGAAGACTCAGAGTAATGTTTAATAGTCGATGTTAGATGAGGTACGTTTAGGAATTTTTATTTCTAAGGAAATTTTCATTTCTTTATTAATGTAATGGGCACACATGTACATATTTATAAATGATTTTACATTTAATTTTACTATAATTAAAAACGATAAAGAATACCTGTATGATTTGTACAGCCGTAATTTTAAAGTCACAATGTAATTGTAAAATCCTTTACCTACATTTAAATGCGACTAAATGTAACTGTCAAGACTACTAACATGACGAGAATAGCCAAACATTTTACTTATGTTGCCTACCACTGCGCTAATTTTAATAAAGCTTTTATAATAAAATATTCTATTGTTTACTTAAATTTCTATTTTATAATTTCCTTTATTTTTTTAATATATGCAATTCTATTTTAATTTTTTTCCTACCCAAATATAAACAATTGTTATCTTTTATATTATTTAATTCGGTCTATAGTAAAATTTAATTACTAGCGTACTTACCGATCATAACAAACTGTATACCGATTTTTTATCATCGGTCGAAATCATACATCATTACCGACAGTGCTATATCGACGGGGAATACCCAAAGTTCGAATTAATGCGGCACTATTCCGTACACATAAAACGGAATTCATCGTTAGAAACACGTTGCCTAATGTACAGTTCAAAAACCTTGAAAAAAACTAGTTCTACAACTTATCTAATATTAATTACCTAGCTATAGTCAAAGCCCGAAAACAGTCACGTTCGATCGCGTGTTTCATTCTTCCACGCTATATAGCCCAGTCTAATTTACACCTCCGTCCAACAAGCACCCAAACAAATTTTTACCCTGAAACACGATCGAAGAAAAAAATCGCTCGAATCACGACGCTCATCGCGCTATCGACCGATACGGCCGTACCCCGGCCTGTGTAATATCCTCGGAGAAAGCGGCTCGTCGGGAGGTGGGCTCCTCCTCGCGGTGGCAACGTCCGCGCGAGATAAGCCGCGGTTACATTAAAACGCCGTCGCGGAAAGTAAAAGTACGGGGACGGCGTGTGGGTCGGCGCCGACCGTGGGGGGGAAAACGGGGAGCCGCCGCGCCGAGAGTTTCGCGCGCTTTCAAACGGCTCGCGCGCCTCCTCACTTTCGGTTCGTTAAAGGAGGCCGCCGCGGCCCTAACGGCACCGGTCGCGCCGCGCGAATATCGCCATGGACGTAGCCAGCGGCCTCGGCAGCTTCGCCGACGAGGAGTACTACGACGTCGGGAACTTCACCTGCGGGCACTACTACCTGCCCAGCACGATTCAGCTCTTTGAGAGTGAGTAGAGGGGAGTTTTTTTGGGGTGAAGGGAGAATTGTGCCGTGGTGTTGGATGGAGAGTACGTCGCGTTGAGGGGATTTGAATTGACCTAGTTAGTCTTCGGATGGCACTTTGTTGCTGTCGTTTTGTATTTGATTTGAATGCTGATTAATTTTATGTCAGGTTTGCGCAAACAGCATGTCTGCGGAAAAAAACTGTTAGAATACGCGATTCACTGTTTATAAATTTTTATATAATTTTCAAATAAATAAAAAGGGGAAAGATTAATTAGCGATTTAAATTTTAAGTGAATTATTTCTTAACAAAAAGTAATACATAATTTACGCTTAGAACAGCCGGATACATTTTACGTCGAATTGAGAATACCAGACTATGTTTCTGGATAGCTTTCAATGAGAAAGTATAAAAGTGCAGTAAAAAATGATTTCCTGACATTTGAAAGTGAATCCTAAAAAAGTAACCACAAACTTTTGAAATTGCTTTTTATATCTCTTTATTAAAATCTATTCTAACGTATCCCTCTATATCTGACTTTTATAGCATTGCTGTACATCAGATAATAAAAAAGTGTTAATTCATTAATATTTTATTGATTTTCTCAATAGACAATTTTCTCATTCATAGAAGTAATTTTTCTGTAGTACTTATTTACACTTTTTTAAAGATTTTGTATTGGGTCGTCAAAAACTATAAAAGACGTTTTTGTTATAAAAAAAATATTTAAGACACCAGCAAATAATCTTAGATTTTCTAGACTTTCTTAATAGAATGATGCACTGAGAAAAAATGTATAGTATGACGTCAACTTACCAGGATTGTAAGAGTGACGTCACTATAAAAATGCATTTTGCAATTTGTTGAAAATTGCCCATCCCACGTTTACAAAAGTACCTTGGAAATAAGGATCCCCAATAATTGAAGCGAATTAATTTCCTAATAATAGATTTAATAACAATCACATAAGATAATTATATATTTTCATGATTACAAATAAGATAAATATACATTTCGAAAACAAAGTAAGTAAATTTATTCTACATTTAAAAAAATTCATTTTGACGTGCTAATGGCAGCCAATTATACTGATGATCGAATAATTTTGAACTACCTGCCCTTAATTATTTTGTCGTTAACTCGATTATTAAAACAATCGGGTTGCATTAGGACGCATTTAATATCCTCCGGCCTATCAAATTTTGCTGAAACTCGTGCGTGACTTTCGTGGGTTTCTCGATTAAATCGCTATATAGTGCACGAAGACTTCGCCGGGTTTGGATAATGAAGGAGATCCCCGAAGCTCGGATGCTTTTATTATATAGTTAGCAAAGTGGCTAATTACGAAATCAAATTTTCTCTCGGATAATTTAGGTGCGAAATTAAAAATTGCACTAATTGCTTATATATCGTGTTGTTCATTTATTCACTTTCAAATTGTTTTCTAACCTTTCAAGGAAATTACTGTATTTAATTAACTACAAGTTGCGCTACGATTAATGCATTGATGTTTTTATTATTAGGTAATAATTTTTGGGAAAACGAACAATCGTTTGTGTAGTAAATAAAATTATAATGTACTTCGTTTGAATGTTTTCTCAATTCGAATGATAATTGATAACAATTTGATTTAAATTTCAAATGATACCTTGAATCGTAAAATGAAAATATTTCATTACAAATTTTACTTCATTAGAGAACAGTCCTTGTAAAAAAAAATTATAATTAACATGAATATTACGCTTTACGTGATTCGTGTTGAAAGTATCGCGAGAATAGCAAAATAATTTTCTTTGTGTACAAATACAAATACATTATGCTCTAAAAAAAGTTCGTAAAAACTAAATTTTTTTGTCGGTCATTCTTATAATTAATTATAACTGTTCGGTGTACAAAGCGATTCATTCCATTTACTTTATGGCTTAATAAAAAGGGGGCTAAACGCTACTTTCTTACTCTACTTGTTTTTGCTCTTAAAATAAATCCTTAAACGCAATTAATTCACTCGAACGCAATAAAACCCAAGATGAAATTCAGAAAGATTAGTTCCTATAAATATCGGAAGAATCCGAGTAAACGTCGGCTCGCTCAAAAGAAGGTGACTCGCGCGAGAAACTCCGAAATTCCCCGTGTCCTCCTTTTGAGAACCTGTCGCTCTCGCACCTACACGCGCGAGTGTACCATATTGATACGCGAGGCGCAGTGAAAGTGCGCGACTCGGTGCAGCGCGGACTTCCAGCGCGACCGCCGCCGTCCGTGACATACGGCGCGCGGCGCAGTGTCGGTGCGCGGGCCCGCGTTGTTTTCTTTGCCGCGGCCACTTTTTCGCGTTACATTACGGGTGATATAAGGAAAAAAAGGAAGCCCGCTCATGCAATAGGCTGTTTTGTAAGGCTCGCCTTGGGGATTTCTCGCATTATCAGTGCATCGGTGGGTAACCGTAAAATGCACTGATGAAATGCGGTTAATTAAAAATTTTATTTTCCGATTCGAGTTGTTTTCGAAAAGGTGAATCTTTAGATTGTTGGTTTGAAGTGCCAACATCTTTATTGCTTATTAAAAATTTTTAATTAAATTACAAGTGCTTGTTATTTGCGAAGAAAATTTACATTTACAATGGGGTGCAATAAAGATTTCCACGACTTTATTAGCCGTATTTTTTTCTGTCTTCATTAATTGTGAGGATGGCTGATAAAATTAGAATCTAGTTTTACATATTAGTTACATTAATTCAATATAACTATCTGGCACGCATCGCGTTACACGAGCAACATTGCAATTAATCGTACTGACCTTCTTTCTCAAATTAATATTCTCCAAACGCCGGGCTCGATTTATCTTCCATTAAAATCTCGGATTGACGTCTAAATTGCCTCGGATTTTACGAAAGGATACGGGCAGGCGAGCCTCATTGATCCTTTCATAAGACCGGCAAAACGAAATTGTTTTGAAACTGAGTTTCTATTCACGAAAAATGCTATTTCTTTTATGCAGCTGGTCAAAAAAAGAGGTGTAGGGGGGAAGGCGAGTAACGAAACAAGTGCTAAAAGAGCAGAGCGGAACGACTATTTGATTTTAACGCTCGGTACACGTGGCGCAATGCTTAGCTAATACAACTCTCTCTTTTTACGTACAATTCGATATGGTGGTTTTAATAGTTTCCTGGTGTGCAAGTGTACATTTATTTCGATTACTTGTCCTAACCGAGTGACGAAGATGATTTTCTGTTTACCTATACAGGTCGTTGACATCTCGACAAATTGCGTTCTGTTGTGGGAATTCTGGAAAGTACCTAATTTAGATTAGTATTCAATAGTTGTTTTTGAGTTTTACTCGTTTGTTATGTGTACTTGTTACAGTTTATTAACAGTCTTTTTGGTAATTAGTCATGAAATAGATTAAATTCAATAAATTGTTTTAATTAAAATTTAAATTATACCTCTAATGCACACAGTTATTAAGCATTAAGATTTTTTTCATATTTCAAATAATAGCAACAAAATTATTTTTGGGGGTGAATAAAATTGGCAATTGCAGGATTTTTCTATCACTGTTTGATGTAGTGACCTCGAATTGACGTATTTTTTATAGGACATTTGGATATCGGATATAAAGACGTTTTCATACATTATTAATCGTTTATTTCGAATAAAAAGAACAATCTTCCATTCCATATGGTGGAAATGGATTAAAAAGTAAATTACCATTGTCGTCAGCCGTCAATGGGCACACAGAAATCGAAAGGATCGCCAGTCATTCCTTCGAGACATGTACAAATTACTATTTCTTCGTTCCTGGGGGTACATGTAGTATTTACTCCACAAGCACTATTGCAGAGATTCACAGACGGTAGCGTAGTAACCTTCCAATCCTCGTTCCAATCCTCCTCTGGTCTGCACTCAAGATATGGATTACCGACGTGTCCCTAAATTTAGCAAAGTACTTAATTGAGTAAAAACGAAAAAAGTATTCGATGAGATTGAACGTTTTGCTCAAAAGTTTGTACAAAAATTAAAACCGTGATCATATTAAACTTAAAGTGGTAAAAGATCGCGAGTAAAATAGAAGAAAAAGGATAATTTTGTTTAGATATTTTTAAAGTGATACCTGAGGACACAAACAGTTTGTATAGTCATTAATAGTTTTGCATAAGGCACCAATGCCGCATACACCAGTATTAGTACAAGGGTCCACACATTCGGAATTATGGCAATTAAAGTTCTTTGGACAATCGGAGTTTATGGTACATCCTAAAATAATTGATATACACAACGTATTAAAGAAATATTTACAAATCCACAATTTACTTACGTTTTCAATCCGAGTTATTGGATCGATATTTAAAGTATTTTATTTTTCGAATTAGATTCGCTTAAAATACGTATACATGATTCTTAAACTTACTTTTTTTTTCATTTACTGGATTAGAATAGGCCGATACTACTAAGAAAGTCACGAACAGAAGTGTCCCACGCATTTTAATTTCTTTAAAATTTATTTAATCTAGAAATATGTATATTTATATGTAATTTTTAAAAAATAATAGCATGTTATTTGCAATAGATTATTAAAGAAGCTGCTGTGCCAGCTGTGACTAAAGGTTATGCATTTTCACATTTGTTCAAGATTAATGAACATTATGGAACTGTGGTTTTTATGAAATATAAAGTTTTAAAATTAAAAAATGTTAACTTCGGAAAAATCAACTTTTTAGTAAACAATATCAGTGTCAATGATTGTACATAAGAAATTAATAAACATAAAATTTCTTTAAAAATCTATTACTATTTAATGCATTAAATTTATAATAAGCTGTTCAGGTTAATTGATATCTGTAGTGTTATAATAGAAAACTGTAGAAGGCTTACTTTGCGCAGAGTGGCTGGCGATCTTAGTTCTACGGAATCACGAACGAAATTGAAGATTCAAGGCAGTCTCACCAATATATAACCGTGGGCACTGTGGGCCATTCCTGCTTTAGCATCAGCATGTTATTGAATTCTTTTTTTCTACCTTTATTGATTTTGCCGATGACCAGTTCCACTTCGTAATAATATTAATGTACAATACATTTAAAAGAAAAATAATAGGAATAAAAAGAAATTAAAGTTAGGTCGTTAAGTTAAGTCGGATATTTAATCTAACTCAGTCAATTATGTCAGTAGATTAGTAACAATCGAAGGCTTAGATTCTGTCAATAAACACCTGAAAATAAGCACATTCGTGGGCCTTTCCCACCAACTCAGATTTTTGTCGCGAGTTTTTTCTCTTATTCTACCTTTATGGATTTTCCCGAGAATCAGCAACGTTTAGTTTGCTTTTCTTTTAAGTTTATAAATTCTTTTCGGTATGGTGTATTATTTCATTCAATTTACTTTATGCAGGTAGTAATGTTCATTGACAGTACGACAGCTTGCATTATTCTATTTTTTTCTAAATAATTTATCTTGCACCATTAGGAATGAAAAAAGCTTCCTCTAGGATGAAGCAAAAATCACTTAATGTCCGCACTTTATTATTTATTAATTACCATTAAAATAATATTTTTTCATAATTGGAATAAAAAAAATGTCAACGATACGCGGGGTTCCCAAGCGGTCACCCATCCAAGTACTAACCGCGCCCAACGTTGCTTAACTTTGGTGATC